>CALNHX010010338.1:0-41197 GCA_940337035.1 Agriotes lineatus | reverse complement strand
TCGATAAAGAGAGACATGGAAAGCTGACACTTCTCCGATATTAATGGAGAGTAACATATAAAAATCTGACACTCTTCCCTTTTTTAGTGTTTACGTATATCCCCCCGATCAATGGAGAATGGCACATAGAAAGCTGAAATTTTTTCTTTCGAAGTGTCTATATCTACCAGATCAATGGAGGGCGCCATAGAAATCTCACATTTTTTTTTCAAATGTTTCGGTATACCTCCAAAATCAATAGAGAAGTGGCATATGGAAAGGTGACACTTAGTTTTGTCGAAGTGTTTATACCGCCCAGATCAATAGAAGTGAAAAAGAACAAATGATGTATGGAAACCTGAATTTCTTACATATTGCATGGGATCTACGTAGTAACATGCATAATACAAGGAAATCGACGAGAGTCGACAATCAGTTTAAGCAGGAGAAAATTTTAAAAAGTTAAAACTAGAAGTATTCCACTGAACAGTAAAAAACAAATTTTGTCCCTCATTCGTACTTGTACGGTTCTGTGTATCTCTTTTTCATATAGCACAAAATTAAGGTAGAGAGGTTCTTCCAGTTTTTATGACAAAGAAGATCCACTCGGAAATATAGCACGAACGAATAATAGGAAATCAGGGGCGTTCTTCATAGAACGAAGATATGACAAACAGTGCCCCACAAGTACGAATAATTGATAACGTTTAAAAGGCTTTCCGTCAAAGTCAATATTGATCAAATGAAGTCGCGGAGATAAATCGTTTGTTCCCAGCGATAAATAGGAAGAAGAGCACGGTAAAATTAGCATCGCAATAAAGTGCACAGAAACCAAGTTCAGAAAGCAGAGAAGAGATATTGTAACTGTCACATCTCAGTATAGATCTCCAAGGTACGGTGGAAAGGCTATCCACCAAAGTAACTATTGATCAATTGTAGCTGCAGATATAGCTATCACATCTCAGTATAGATCTACAAGGTAAGGTGGAAAGGCTATCCACCAAAGTAACTATTGATCAATTGTAGCTGCAGATGTAACTATCACATCTCAGTAGAGATCTCCAAGGTAAGGTGGAAAGGCTATCCACCAAAGTAACTATTGATCAATTGTAGCTACAGATCGTTTGTTCAGATTAACATCGCAATAGAGCGCACGTCTGTGCGCTCTATTGCTGAAATAATAATGTTTACAAGAAATAAGACAAGTTAATGAGGAAGATATCTTTGAGAAGGGTTATCATTAGATATATTGCAACTATCACATTCCAGCATATTTCTCAAAAATCGAGTGGAAATGCTATCTACCAAAGTTAATATTGATCAACTGAAGTTGCGGAAATAAATCGTTTGTTGACAGTGATGCATAGGAAGAGGAGTAGGGGAAAATTAACATAGCATATCAAGCGCAAAGAACCACACACAAAAACTAATATTTACAAGAAGTTAGAAAAGCTAACGTAGCAGGTACTTCTGAAATGAGATATAACAGACGTTGCAACTATCACATCTCAGCATAAGATGGAAAGGCTATCTCTATAAAGTAAATACTTGTCAATTGCAAACGCGGTGATAAATCACTTGTTCACAGTGGTATGTACATCAGAAGAAGAATAGGGTGAAATTAATTCCGGACAGAAACCAACCACAAATAACAGGAAGTTAATATTATTCAGAAGCAATGAGACAGGTACCATTGAAAATTGCTATTACAAGAGATATTGTAACTATCACATCTTAGCGTATCTCTCACAGATACTATCGGATAGGATTCACTAGAAAACCTATCAAGAAGTTTAAGAGAATTGATCCTGTTATTGATTCTCTCAAATATTACCTCTAATTCGTACTAGCGCGGTTTCGTTTATTATCTCTCAGCTCTCAGTCTTCTATTAAGTCTGTCCCCGAGCAACTACTATCAATCGAGGACTTAAACACAGTTAGTAAACTGAAGAAAAGATTCGTAAAAAATTGCGAAGAAACCAGCTGTAAAGGGAATGCCAAGAGCTGATGAAATATCGGGAAGAAATGATATATGGGAACGTCAAACTATTATTTCCCTCCTTTCGGTGCTCAATTCTCAATATAGTTTGTTGCGGGTATTGATCTACTGCTTTCTCATGCTAACCGGTTCAAATCGAGTTATTGATTGGTTGAAGTAAGATGCCACCTGAGTTTTGTCCTTCTCTCTGTCTCTCTATGATTGTTTTGTGACACCACATCTCAAAAGCTTCTACTGTAACTGTTCCTTGCTTTCCTAATAGTCACTTGATATGTATACTTATAAGTTGTTTCTCCTTTTCTAAAGATACATGTCCTTCATGACTTCGGGACCTTCCATATTTGCTAATTATGCTGCCAAGATAGCAGAACAGTCTCCACTATTCTCCATTCCATGTAGGAACATGGCCTGAGACAAGGCGAGTCAGGGTAGCCGAAATATCTATTTCCGAAACCCAGTCATCTGGCACACGTTAACGGCGTACTGGGTGACGTGGTTAGCATCACGCCTTTGACGACTACCTTACTTTCCCTACTTCCACAACTGTGGTTTTGGTACCCAATTTTTATAGCGACTGGGTGACCCGCCCTCCAGTTGCCAGACGTGGAGATTGAACCCTGTACCGTGGCACCGCAGCCTGATGCCCTAACTCCACTATAATATACACGAATAAATAGCAACGAATTAAGAGGTTGTTCGACTGAAGCAGGAAATGAGCAAACGATAGATTTAAGATGTAAGTAGTGAGTGGTTATCAAATAGCACTCGTCAAATTTGATTGTCTTGCTTAATCATCAGGTTTCCCTTAACCGTTCCTGGCTCGCTCGCTTCCGGGTCAACGTAAGCTAGCCCCAAACGCGCGGGCAAATTCCCAGACACTTCGTTAAGCTCTTCCTCTTGATAATGATATACGCATTATAGGTTGAGCGGTTCAAAAGCTAATGGACTTCGCGATAGGAGCAAAGGACGGCGAGATGAGGAAGCGTTGGCCGCCCACCGGCCAATAATTGCGACTATGTTTACTTAGAGCCCATTACGGCAGCTTTTGACATTTTCATTTACCGGAGTTTTCTCTTTTTAACGACTTAATTACCTAATGTTCGGCTCGAATTACGGGCGACTTATGTGTCGAAGTCACGCTACAATTATGTAAACCTGTTTCATATTTCAAACGCCAATTTGGAGATTTACAGGCATGGAGTGGTCCCTGCATGAAATCCAAAATTGGAATCTTATCGCGCCGGTATTTGCTCGTCCAAATCTTTGGATGCCGCGTCATATCACGCGCGTTTCCATTTTTAACAGAATAATAATCAAGTTACGTGTGGCGGCTCGTTATTTAAAAATATCAAAATTCTGGCTGGACTGGAAAATGCAGTTTTAATTAGCTTCACAAACTAATCCAAACGAAAAAACTAAATATTGTGTCTAGTAGATAGTAGTACTATTATTATTACTATTATTTAATACATGCTGTTGTTTCGATAAAAACACGTGTGTTTGACTTTGCTGTGTTATTAGCATTAGAATAGTCCATAAAAAAGCTACCCGTCTCTATTTATAACTTGAAAATGTGGCTATAATCACTAACAATATGTAAATTATTTTATTGCCGATTGTAAGCTACATGTTATGCAATATTTTAATTTGGCCTTATCTTCTTTTGTAATCAACGACAATAAACGCTGTACCGCACTCGTACACTACAGCATCAACAAACAAAAGGCAGTTTTTACATATTTTAGTTTTGTAGGTGAGTGAGTGGTTCGACAACTGACGCAGCTAACGGGAACATTTGTTGTTCACCATTTTTTTCGAGCATAACTGTTCGTTTTTTGCTATACTAAAAAAACTGCAACTTTAGAACGTACCCTAAAAGAAAAAACTTTGGTTAAATTATACAAAAGTTGCTTTTATTGGAGATCTAAAATCTAAATGAAAAAAGAAAATTCCTCTTTTATGCTCGGCTTCTGAAATCAAATTACTATTTCTAAATAAATTTAACCAGTTGTGCGGAATTTACAAAAAAATGTTTTTATCGAGTTGCCTTGGCTATTAGCTAATATCCCTTCTAAAACAAGGGGCTTAACTGTCATCTTCGATGCTACCTTTCGGTTCGACCAGGTAAAAAAATCTTACAATTACATCAAGCCGCTATTCGTTCCTAGGCCTATCGACAACAAAATTGTTTGCTGCGTTGATCATGAATTCAACTTGGTCGTCGATGTTGTCGTCATCGAGGGTATAATCTACAGTACTTGTGGGCTGTATTGTCGAGTTGGAGCTGTGTGGAATTGTGGTTGGTGACGGGGCGGACTGATCGTGTTGTTCATACTACGTGTTAGCCCTGTGCTCGTAAAGTCAGGTATTTTGTATATATTTGGGTTATGCTACATTACATTATAACTTAATCGTGCAACCATAGTTTGAATTAGAACGTTGTGCTCAATCCCGCCAGGAACTAAGTTGTGAATTTTGAAATTTTACACTGGTGAAAAGCTGTATGTCCCAACATGAATTGATTAATATCGCAGTTGCCTTCGACCGGTGAGTTGTTTTGATTTTGTGTACATCACTATTCTTGAACAACTTAGTGTGCAGCTGTTCCTGGCGCCCTTGTAATTTCAATCTTGCTAACTCAAGAAAGGCATTAGCTGAAACCAGCAACATAACTTCTGGCGATTTCATAGCTAACCTTAATTGTTTTAGGCGGTGGAAAAATGCTTCTTTAGCTATTTGTACAAACTGTAGACAGTCCATTTTGTATATTTTAAAGTTATCTACTGCTTTAATTTGCAATATCTATGACATGAAAGTAAACGCATTGCAAAAGGTGACCACTTAAAGAGATGAAGAGGAAAACTAACCGATTCCCAGCTTGCCGACTTTCTTTATATGGCGCCGACATGCAGGCTACGAGAACAATGCTGTTTTTGAGTTGTTGGATAATTAATTAAAGCATGAAAATCGCAAGCTGAAAAAAACTGTGACAAACAGATGTTCATTTAGCTTTATTGAAATTGAGGCGATGACAGGTTTAGCAGCATTAATAAATCCTCTGAACTTATCAGCACGTCGTCTAGATAAATAAAAGCTGCACATGCATTGGAAGTTTCGATTTTTCAGTTCATAGAACTTAAAAAAGTAGAACGTCACCTTGAAGGCTGCTTCGTAGCAATCTAATTATAATTGCCATTATATGGAAATAACAAAGCTTGAATCTGAGTTGTCCGCCAGGTTTGAACAATGCCATAAAAGCCGATTTTGACAGCTAATGGATACGAATGTGCAGGCCGGGCTTGATATCGTAATTTATTTGCCTTTATTGGGTTTTTTATTAACGGCATTGCCTTAAACAAGCGTAGAGAATAACATTCGCGAACTTTAGCTAAGGACGACGAGTGGAATTCTGCGGCGCGTTGTCCAGGTCGGGATAATTCCACGTTAGCAGGTTTATTTACATGCAAACAGTTTTTATGCCTGTAAGGCTAGATAATAAAAAGACACGCAGCAATAAAAAGCCAGAGCACCGAGGACAATATGCAGAGGCAAACCTCACGGTTTCCCGTAATAACGAAGTCAGTGGCCGCGCACCAAGGTGCGATTAGCAATCGAGGCGAATACGCAACAGTTACCAGCGCCTACTTCGCGAGATACGTCTGCGGACGCTCTCGCGAATTTATGTCAGCGAAAAGGAGCGCACCGGAATGCATATCCTGGTCATTGCATCTAGAAATCTCGGGGAAATTTAATGGCTCGCTGAAATTATGAATGCGCGAATTGGGTTAGTCGAACAGGAAGGCGCGAGGCGATATAGAATTACGCTGTCCTTTAATGAGAGCACTATAGATTATTTCTGCGCCGCAGAAATAACCGTGGACGGTTAACAAGGGAGGCAGCGCGGCCATGTATTTCCCTCACGTCAACTGCCTTTGCTTGACCTATCCTAACAGCTCGTTGTCATGCACGGCACATAAAGGGTTAATAAACCATAGTTCCATTGTCACAACCCAGCAACCACCGTCGAAGACGCTTTGGCTTTGTTTCTTCCGGCGAGTTATTGTTGGACGTGTGCACCGACAACTCATTTGCACGTCGACCTAACCCACGTTTGTCTTTTCAGTTATAGTTCAAATGCCCTCAAAAATGGTTCCAGTTACTACTACTATAGAATTTGTAGTCTTTAACTCCAAAAACTAGTTTTTGACCGAGAAAGCTTATAACGATTTTCACCAAGTTATGGGTCGTCTTTTTTTTTTGTTAGTACTGTCAATTTACTGTAGAGCATAGTACAATACAGTACAGTAAATGGTTTTGGTTATTACTACAGTCGTCTCAAAAGTAGGTTTTAGTCTTTTCTTCCCAAAATATGAATAATCCACAACTTGCGAAAGAAACTTGAAAAAGATTTCAACCAAGTTGCTATTCGTTTTTAGTTAGTGTCTTCGAAATGGTGTCGGTTATTACTTACTATATGGTTGCCTCAAAAGTAGCTTAGTCAAAAACGTTGGTTGAACACGATTTCAACTAAGTAACGTTTCTATTGTTTTGAAAACGGTTGCGGTTATATACAGATAACTCAAATGAAGGTTCAGTCTTTCCCTGACAAGAAGATTAAATAACACAGTTTTAAAGAAACGCTTTATAAACAGTTCAAAATAAGTTAAACGTCTTGAAAATAGTTTTGGTTATAGTTTTCAGTCGTTACTTTGTAAGAAAGCGGTTTGAAGAGTGTTTAAACTAAGTTGCCTGTGAATTTTCGGTTACTATTGCCTTGATAATGGTTTCAGTTATAAACAGACCTGCTTCAAACGAAGGTTTCAGTCTTTCCCTCGCAAGAAGATTAATAACACACCTTTAAATAGGCGGTTTGTAAACGGTTTAAAATCAGTTGAGTCTTGAAAATAGTTTCGGTTACATTTTCCAGTCGTTACTTGAAGACAATTTCTGCTAAGTCACCTTTACATTTTCGGTTATAGATGGAGTTGCTTCAAATGGAAGCTTTTGTCTTTCCCTCACAAGAACATTAAATAACACAGCTTTAAAGAAGCGGTTTGTAAACGGTCCCCAATAAGTTAAACGTCTTGAAACTAGATTCGGTTCTAGTTTTTAGTCGTTACTTTATAAGAAAGCGATTTGAAGAGTATTTCAACAAAGTTGCCCTTATATTTTCGGTTGCTATTGCCTTGAGAACGAGTTGCTTCAAACGAATGTTTCAGTTTTTCCCCCACAAGAAGATAACACACCTTTAAAATAAGTTGTCTTGAAAATAGTTTCGGTTACAGTTTCCAGTTGTTGCTTAATTAGTAATCGGTTTGAAGCCGATTTCACACTAGGTAGTTTTAGATTTTCGGTTACCATTGCCTTAAAAAAATTTGGGTTATAAATAGAGTTGCCTTATATGGAGGTTTTAGTCTTTCTCCACACAAGAAGATTAGTAGTACAGCTTTAAAGACGCGATTTTTAAATGGTTCCCAATAAGCTAAACGTCTTGAAAATGGTTTCAGTTGTAGCTTTTTCAGTTGTTACTTCATAAGAAAGCAGTTTGAAGAGCATTTAAACTAAGTTACCTGTACATTTCCTGTTACTATTGCCTTGACGATGGTTTCCGTTATAAAGGTTCACTTTTTCTCCAACAAGAAGGTTAATACACCCTTAAAGAGGCTGTTTGCAAACGGTTCCCAATAAGTTAAACGTCTTGAAAATAGTTTCGGTTCTAGGTTTTTGTGTCGTTACTCCATAAGAAAGCGGTTTGAAAAGGATTTCAACTAAGTTGCCTTGACATTTTCGGTTACTATTGCCTTGAAAACATTTCGGTTATAAATACAGTTGCATAAAATGGAGGTTATAGTCTTTACCCACACAAGATAGTTAATAACACAGCTTCTACCAAGCGATTTGCAAACGGTTGAAAATAATCTAAAATGCCTTGAAAAAAGTTTAGGTTATAGTATTCAGTCGTTACATCATAAGAAAACGGTTTGAAGATGATTTAAACTAAGTTGGCTTTACATTTTCGGTTACTATTACCTTGGAAACATTTGGGTTATAGAGTTGCCTCAAATGGAGGATTTAGTCTTTACCCACACAAGATTAAATAACACAGCTTTAAAGAAGCGGTTTGTAAACGGTTGCCAGTAAGTTAAACATCTTAAAAATACTTTCGGTTATAGTATTCAGTCGTTACTTCACAAAAAAGCGGTTTGAAGAGGATTGTAACTAAGTTGCCTTTACATTTTCGGTTACTATTGCGTTGAGGATGGTTTCAGTTATAAACAGAGTCGCTTCAAACGAAGGTTTCGGTTTTTCCCACACAAGAAGATTAATAACACACCTTTAAAGAGGCGGTTTGTAAACGGTTTAAAATAAGTTGTGTCTTGTTTCGGTTACAGTTTTAGTCGTTACCTGATTAGTAATCGGTTTGAAGACGATTTCCACTAAGTTGCCTTTAGATATTCGGTTACTATTGCCTTGAAAACATTTCGGTTATAAATAGAGTTGCCTCAAATGGAGGTTTTAGTCTTTCCTCACATAAGAAGATTAAATAACACAGCTTTAAACAAGCGTTGTGTAAACGGTTCCCAATAAATTAAACGTCTTGATAATAGTTTCGGTTATAGTTTTCAGTCCTTACTTCATAGGAAAACGGTTTGAAGAGGATTTCAACTGAGTTGATTTTATATTTTCTGTTACTATTGCCTTGAAAATAATTCGGTTATAAATAGAGTGACCTCACATGGAGGTTTTAGTCTTTAAAGAAGCGGTTTGTAAACGGTTCAAAATCAGTTAAATGACTTGAAAATAGTTTCGGTTCTAGTATTGAGTCGTTACTTCATAGGAAAGCGGTTTGAAGAAGATTTCAACTAAGTTGCTTTTGCATTTTTGGTTACTACTGCGTTGGAAACATTTTGGTTATCAATAGAGTTGCCTCAAATAGCGGTTAAAGAGTCGGTTTGTAAACAGTTTAAAATAAGTTCAAGGTTTTGAAAATAGTTTCGGTTATAGTTTTCAGTCGTTACTTCGTAAGAAAGCGGTTTGAAGACGATTTCAACTAAGTTGCCTTTACATTTTCAGTTACTATTACCTTGAGAATGGTTTCAGTTATAAACAAAGTTGCTTCAAACGAAGGTTTCAGTCTCTCCCCCACAAGAAGATTAACAACACACCGTTTAAAATAAGTTGTGTTTTGAAAACAGTTAGGCTTACAGTTTTTAGCCGTTACTTGGTTAGTAATCGGCTTCAAAACGATTTCCAAGTTATCTTTAAGTTACTATTGCCTTGAAAACATTTCGATTATAAATCGAATTGCTTCAAATGGAGGTTTTAGGTTTATCCCCCGCAAGAAAACACAGCTTATACCAACCGGTTTGTATATGGTTCAAAATATTAGTCCCCCCCCCCCTACAAAAATATGAAATAACACAGCTTTAAAAAAGCGTAAACGGTTCAAAATAGGTTAAATGTCTTGAAAATAGATTCGGTTATAACTTGAGTTGCACCAAACGTAGCTTTCAGTCGTTGCTTCATAAATAAGAGGTTTGAAGACGATTTCAACTAAGTTACCAAGTAGATCTATAGAGCATTAAAGAAACGCTATGCGAATGGTTCAAATTAAGTTGAAGTCTTGAAAATAGTTTCAGTTATAGCTCGAGGTGCACCAAACGTACCTTTCAGTCGTTGTTTGAAGACAATTTCAACTAATTTACATTTAGGTTTTCGGTTACCGAGTCCCTTATACAAATATTGATAAGTAATTTCTAAGAAGCGGTTAGAAGACGAGTAAGTAAATTGCCCAGATTTCCGGTTACAGTAATCGTGAAAACGATTCGGTTGGAACTAGAGTTGTTTCAGTTGTGCGTCTGGTTGTTCCTACACGATATTTTAAAATAACTGGTTTGAAAATCAAATTACATTTTGGTTTGCAGCGCTGTCGTTTTAAATAAGATTTCGATTGCAACTAGAGCTGCCTTAAATGTAGAGTTTGCGGTTTGAAAACCCTAGTTTGTCTCTAAAATGGGTTAAGCAGTAACTAGAGTTGGTTTAAATGTAAGTTTTCACCGTGCTTATTTCGAAAGAAAACAGTTTTCAAACTATTGCAACTAAATTACGGTTCCGTTTAGAGTTACTGTCCCCTCAAACACTGTTCGAGCCTGAACTACAGTTGCTTTAAATGTACATGTTAGTTTGGCTTTCACAATAAGTTGAAAAAGAGTTTCTAAACAAAGCAGTTTGAAAACTAGTTTAACCCGGTTACGTTTCCGTTTACTTCTGGTAATAACTAAAGTTATCTCAAAAGTCATTTTTAACCAAAATTATGAATACCATATCCTTAAAAAATAGTTTTTAAAACTAGAGTTGTCTCAAATGCAACCAAACCCTACCGTCTGAATGTTTAACTTAACGACCCTTAGTGAGGTTACTATGGAACTTTAAAGCAAAAGCTCATTAAAAAGTTGTGCTTACTTAGTTATATTTCGCAACGGGAAAATACTTCTACAGAAAGTGTAGGTTAATTATATAGATATATAGAAATTAAAACCATTAACTTCTTTAGAATTTTCTTACGTAAGTTCAGCGAAGCACTCTTCCCTTTTTGTCTCTCGAAGGTAAGACTTAGTCCACTACCCACCTGAAACGAATAAAACAACTATTAGTATCATAGTAAATTGGTAAATTAGTTTAAAGAAATACTATTACATACAGGTAATTGTTTGAAATTATACTAAGTATAAAATCGTATTTAACATATCCAGAATGGACAAAATCTATAGCTACAAGCTTTCAACAAATAGAATAAAACCATTTTCTGGACCGTTACGAATCGGTTTGCATTATTCATGTAAATTTCGCTATTCACATTTCAATTAAAATTTTGTATTTTGTCCAAAGCAAATGCGAAAAATCAGAAATTTTTAGATTTTTTAGTTTCGATTACTGTCGAAACTGTAGCTAAAAAGACGATTCAATTGGGTCTACAAGGGCAGTTGTGAGAAAACTGTAGTTTTTATTTTTTAAAACTTGCAATTCGGTTGCGAGTTAGTTTTCGGTTATGGTCGTCACCGAATTTTTATATTAACTTACATTGAGTATTTTTTAAAATGCTTTCAAACTAGCTTTAAAACTGGCATACAAAAACCAAGTTACGTCTCGGTTTTCAGTTACTGTGAGTTATAATAAATTTACTGCAGATTTAGGTCAGTTCTATCATCTACCGATTATTGTCAGTTTAAATTCCTCAAAACCACATATTACTAATTGCTGCTTAGTAGTCTGCACAATAAATCGAAATGTTCAAAGTCGATCCGATAATCAATTTATCTATTCCTAACCGCACTTAGTAAATTAACCACCAGCTGACATTGGGACCGTGCGACATCTCGGTTACGGTTTAATTCAGCTTTGAAGAGATTGGTTTAGTGCTTTCAAGGTCTACCGTTTCAATTTCGTAACTAAAAAGTACAAAACCGAACTCGCAGAAGCAGAAACAACGTCGGTGATCGTCTAAATTAGAGAACAGAAATGCACACTTGCCTTCAAATGCTCTGCGTAGCGTGCATGACAGAATTTTCATAATAAACTCGATACGCGGGCGTTATCGGAAGCATTGGGCCAGACTGAAGCTGGTTGAGCCTTTGCTGCGATGGCTCCCATTGAATCTTAAAATATTCTTATCTTTTGACCTACTTCTTGCCGCTCTGCAGCGGCTGCAGTCCTTAAACAGTACATATTCATGATATAAAAATTACTCGTGCTTTGTTTGAGCTTTAAAGTGAGAATGATGAAAAACAAGAACAACAAAAAAATGATTATTAGAATTTAAAAAAATTTAATGACAGGTTTGTTGCTTATAGCAAGCCGCCATTGGTTTAAATCGTGTATATTCCTTGGCTTCTGAAAGATACCCATTTCCGTTTTGTATTATAACTCAAGTTAGAATAATTTCCTGTGATTAGATACCGATTGATCTAAAAATTCGTCTGAAAAGGCATTCACTTAAATTGGATTGTAAATATTAAGAGAGCAAACTGAAAAATTACACTTACAAGTGCTAATTTCAGATACGTTCGGTTATCTCAAATCTGTTTTAATCAAACGCTGCAGTTTGAATAAATTGAAAAGCAAACTGCTGTCTTTTAATGGGCCGTAGGAAACTCTAATAAAATTAGGAGGAAGGTTGTACATAGAGGGCGTAGCAGCCGCTACAATGGTGTGACAAATTGGATAATCAGCGCCACGACCTTGTGTTTCATTATTCCCGAAGCCCAATTTTACTTCGAAATGTTTTGGAAACGTTAGAAAATCGAGCTTCAACGATCAGGAGTAGAAGCCGTCAAAGAGGCGGGGAATGATTAATTTCAAATTATGGCTGTTAGATTAATTGATACAAATTAGAGACAACCCATCGCTACTGCTATACTTGGCGCAGCGAACAAATAGAGTGACTTATGCAACCCAAATAACATATTTCAAAGCTGACTGGCTCAGTATTTGAATAATAATTACTAAAGAATCAGAGATGGCGGTTCTCATAATTAGACTTTATTTCATCTGACATTAAATAATTGTTTGAGGTTATGATGCAAATAGAAACTTCGACCAATTTAAAAAGCATAACATTTGTGCACGTGTAATATGTAGGCATGTGGCCTGGAGCTTGTTAAATCGCATTATTGTCTACATATTACAAGTGCACAAATGTCATGCTTTTTAAGTTTCTATTTGTGTCATAACCTCAAAAAATTATTTAATGTCAGAAGAAATGAAGTCTAATTATGAGAACCGCCATCTCTGATTCTTTAGTAATTATTAATCAAATACTGATCCAGTCAGCTTTGAAATATGTTATTTGGGTTGCATAAGCCACTCTATTTGTTCGCTGCGCCAAGTATAGTAGTATTCCATTGACTTAGTTAGTTTGACAGTGAAATTCGAACTTTACAGATTACCGAAGTGCAATTTTGTAACAGTAGGATTACTTCACAGTGCTTCATAAAAGTTCATAAATTTTTCTTGGAACTAGTAATTTATGTTTCCGCTATGAGTATAAAGTAGCATAGCTGTTGACAAAAATGTGTATTTTTAGTCATCGAAATGGCAGAAATAGCTCGTTCACGTGGTGTCCATTTGCAAAAGCAACAGCTGTTCATATTTCAGGACCAATATGTTGACTTTTTAATATCATAAAGATGACATATTGGGCGTTGATGCCTTCAGCAAAACGGTGCCATTCTTCATCGGCCTCTTAACCGACGCATTTTTTAAATACCGCTGGTATAAATCCATTGCCCTCAAGGTAGCTGCGAGGCTGCGACCATCCGGGCAATTACAAACTGTGTTCAAAACGCTGATAATGATTTACTGCAAAAACATGGTCGTAAAGTGGAATAACATGTAAATTTGTAGCAAGCACTTAATTGCACTTTTTATGACAATAGAGTGAAACTACCACAGACCTGAGCTGTTTGTCAGTGTTGGGCTAGGTTATGCCAATTGTTGAGTCATCAGTTCTTACTGTTCCAGTGATTTAGCTTAATTTTTGCATTTTTATTGCATCTCCTTTTAAGGGGGTGTTACTTGCCGACTTCGTTATTTTATTAAATGCCAGTTAGTTGAATCCATTTATTATATTATGTTGTGGTACTAATTGGTATCCTGGTTGGTTTTGGAACACAACTTGGCTCATCACCTTTCGAGCTACCAGGTTCTGGTGCACGAAAATAATTGCGGCGCTTAATTGTAGACAGATAAAGACATTGAACCTCCATTATTCTAATTTTAGCGTCGGCAAGAGCAGCACTGTCACCGCTGCATACTATTCGGCCACGTTGCTAGCATTTAACGACGTCGTAAAAACTACGATCTGATTGACTCCCATTTCATTAACCTACGGCTGGGCTGGCACAGCGGCCGTATAATGGCTCCCAGTTGGCTGGGTTAAGGCAACTCGCGCAAACAAATTTGCCAGCAATTCAGGGTCATATTTTGGCAAATTTTTCACACCTTCGTGCGAATTACGTGGAGCAGCGGCCCAGTGGGCTGGCGCGGACGACGAGCAGGAATGCAGCACCAAGACTGTCTTGGGCCGCTGGGCGTCTTCAGCGGTCTTGACCGGACCTGCTTGGAGGTTTCAGACGAGAATTATCAAAATTAACCTCTAAATGTGAAGGTGCAATAATTCACCTCGACTTTGCACAAATTAGCCATATGTGGACACGTGTGCGGGTTCCCGTTTAATTTGCACATTCTGGTCCGAAAACCAAAGCTAGGATCTTCATACCGCTTCAGTTGATACTATGTTGAACCCTACACTGGTTGCCATAACTACTTTTGCTATTGTTGAGCTCAAAACATGTAAGAAACCTACAAATCTGCAAATGGTATAAATTCTAAGTTGAAGAGTGACCCGGGTTGCCAGCACTGTCATTTCGACCAGAAGACTTCGGATTTGGCAATCATCCTTCGACCTTCGGGCTTTCAATAAAATTATTCGGGTTAACTAAATGTTCATACATACATGAATTGCGAAAAATTTTACTCCTATATAAAAGCTCCAGAGCAGAGGCCATTGGTAGAAAATGCCCATAGGGACAAAAAAATATAATTGTAGAAAAGATCAAAAAAAAACTTTTTTTTCAGAAAAATGTAGTTTTGTAATAGTTTACGTAACTCCTAAAATGCATTTAAAAAAATATATTTTATGGAATATAAAAAGTGGTTTTGTTTTTTAATTTCTGATTTACAACGGCCGAGAATTATGCTATGTGCAAGGAGCCAGCTGGATCCCTAACCGATAACGTTTACTTCCCATGCTTAAATATATAACCCAAGTTGTATTTCTTATGTTTTATTATTAAATTTAGTATTGTACTTTATTTAACCAAATGTTCGCAAAGCCGGTCCTGCGCTGGACGTGTATTGTGAATTTCGGTTTTTGTGATTGCAGCAAGAAACACACGCTGTACGCGGGATGCGGGGTTTTCAACTCGTGCAAATTTAACAAAGAAGACGCCAAAGACGGCTGTCGTACGCAGGCTCTTCTGAGAGCTGCATGGATTTGTTCGACTCGAAAGAATAGCATGCGAATTCGCCCAGGACGATATAAGTTAATTCGAAGTGGCCTGTAAGCGCCTGGTAGCCAACGTAGCTGGTGTGGTAGCTGCAAACAGTGTTAAAGTGCAGCGAGCCAGCGTTTGTAAATTTCTAAAAGCATTTTCCGAGTGTACATGTAAGTACACCCCTTGTGCTTATATTTAAAGACTCATTTAAAGCATCCATTTTGAGAGGCGAACTCAATTATCCGTACAAGGACTGCGTGCATCATGTGCGCAAGGAGCGGATGATGCAATCGGGGCGTGCCGTTTCCAAGGGTATGCAGCTGCTAGCTCCAAGTAAACTGTTTTTATGTCAGCGTGATAAGGTTGCGTTTAACTGTGATCTTCTTCAAAAGCGAAGAATGTGTTTTTATCAGCGAATAAGATGTGTGCAGCTTGAACGTGAATTTAAACAGGGTCGGACACAAATAAGTATCAGCTTTAGGCAATTTTGACATTGCGTTTTTGGTAAAGACATTTTGACATTTGCGTTCTTTTAAAAGACAATTATTTTGAAGTTCTTTTCAATGATGTTTTACGATGTTCATGCATGTTTACAACATGCCTACGCGTAGTCTTGAGCTATATCGCGACACTACAAGAGGGAACCAGATTCGTGTTCTGGCAGATAGTAATTTTTTATAAGCCATTGAGATTTTAAGAGAGTTTCTCGTTCATTGAGCTATCTAAGGAATAAAAAGGGCAAATAATAATTATTTAAATATTGAGGCGTACCAGACGTCTTGTTCAAATTTAATGTATCCACTGAGGGGTAAAAAGGTCGCATTTCATATACTACTTAAAAAATATATAAAATAATTTTTGGAATCATGCCTTTATAATGTAAAAAAACTATTTCATCTTGTCTTTTTTATTAATTTAATCCCCCAGCTTTCCTCCCCCAAAACTATTTTCTTCGGGTTAGCATCGACACAATGTTGGTAACCCTAGTGACACCATCATGCTGAAAAATATTAGTCCCTTCTCCACTTCCTTTGTGATCTCTTTATAGAAGCTCTTCTTACGATTCGTCGCCATCTATCTTTATTCCTGACATAACTGTGAGCTGTTTAATTTGGTTGCACCAACTTTTAGGTGACCACCCCATTGGTTTGGCGAATTCAGTTTTCCTGTGTATCTAGAATCTAGGTTATCGTGCCCTCTTATAGAATTCCAAACAATTTTAGCATCCGCGACCACTAGTAAACAATCTGAGAGAATATTAAAGTCTTTATACGCGGTCTTTAGTGTGATATCGCTATCCGTCCAGATACTGCTTTTTTAGCTTTTAACTTGTTGCTCCACTCACGCGTAAATACATAAACGAACTGAGAAAATTAAAAAACTAATTTAATATTCCAAACGTTACGGATACAGAATTGTCGAAACAACCATAAGAACACTTACGCGACTGCCGAGGAATTGAGAGCGTTTCAACGGCGCAAACTACTTAAAAGGTTAAAGAATAAACAACGCCCGGTGAAAAAGGAATTATGCCGGAATCCGCCAGGCTAACAGTTCAAGTTAAACCGAAGAAAGTGCTAACAGGTTAAGAACCAGCTACTGAAATAAGGAAACTTCCCGGCGATGTGGAAGAGCGCAAGGGTGGTATTAATAAAAAAGCCAAAGAAGTCCGACGACTCCCGAAGCTGCAGGCCACTCTATATGCTCAGTGTCCTTGGGAAGCTGTTAGAGACTAACTGTAACGAGACTACAATAAGAACTAGAAAAAAGAAGACCTGTCGGAACGCCACTATGGTTTGTTACAAAATGATTCACGATTCAGGCAGCCACTAAGGTACGCGAGATTGCTGAAACAAAAATGAACAACACATTAAAGACTCGGAAGCTGTTCGCACTAAACTGCAAAAACTCCCTATTATTGCTCGAGTAACTTTGAAATAGACGCAGTTCGATGGTGCAGCTGAGTTGGACACTGTTTCATTGTTGATATTGATTGTAGAGCTTTTACTACTTGGTTAGTGTCCAACCGGGGCCGCAGATAGTACTATCGTGCCTGGGAGTAGCGGACATCCGGCAAGATGACCGCTAACCCTTGACCTGATAAGCACTTAGCTTATTAGTGATCCAGGATAGACATGTCATGCTCATTTCCCACAAATGCCTCGTGATTTCGGTCTTGTGCGGGGGTGGCAAACGCAAATGCAAATCACAGAATGAGTTGGAGCTCATTGGTCTAGTTAGCAGTCGGCTGAGGGGCGCTTCATGCGGTAAGCATCCGTGTTGCAGGTGTTTTACAGGTAGGCGGTGCATCTGAAGATTATTCCTGGCACGCAAAACCCCATATAAGAACTATCATCCCGAACACGTACTGCTAAATGTCGAAATGTTTGTTTATTTTTGTTTGCATACCTGATTGCGGAATTTGGCTGTTGTGTTTGGAATGAGTGTGTGTGACCTCGTTTTCTCCGGAGTCGTGTTTCTGATCCACAACCCTGTTAGGCCGGAGGGACGTTAAGGAATGTTTGATGAGGACCAATCTAAATAAAAAAAAAATTGTCCCAAGCCCAGAATCTATGTGTCTACAATTGTTATTTTATGGATTGTATTTGCAGCAGTGTTCTTGGGAACGTGATTCCAATGCAGCAGTTCTACTATTTACCCCAACTTTCTTATTTAACTTGGTCCACTAGCTTACACAACCAAAATTAAAATTTTGCATATAAACTAATATAATCGTGAAACTGGCTTCGCAGCTTATTAGCATTGCAAGCTGTGCCGAATTCCTTGTTTTCCAGCTGTTTCCTCGAGCCTTCAGAAGTTGTGCAGGTTAAGAGAGGCCGCTGCAGAGAAATGCACGGCCGAATGTGCCCGCGAGATGATAAACGTAATCACTGCATAATTCACGCCTGACCTTTTCCCAAAGCATACGGTTACATGAAATGGCTTTAATCGGTCACGACGAATGCTCACGCCACTGCAGCCACTTTCACTGCAAAATGGCGGATGCAGAACGGTCGGGCGCAAAAACAATGCAAGCGGGAGACACGCTGAAACTGAAAAAAGGCAGAAAGCCACGGAGACGAGCAAAAAATGCGATTCATTAAGTTCATCGTGGCTCTTTGTGGTGAGACTTTGGAGTAATTTCGGCGAGTGCAGCCTGCATCGCTGCTCTCCAGAACAAATCCATCAGACTGTGAGAGCAACAAAAGGCTGATGTATTTTTTCTGGCCTTTTGCACTTCTTATTTTCCCAGTGCAGCCGGAGCGCGAGCCGTTCGCGAAAGCGCCGCCCGGCGTGAGCTAGAAGAAGATGGAAGTTCATCGTGATTGCCACCAACCCACTGCACTGCATATGCAATTGTTTGTCCAAAATGCACAATCATTCGGTCCGCCCGAGTCCGCAAGCAGGCCCTCTCGCTCGCTGCCAGCATTTTTTGGTACAGGTGTGCGCAAAATTCGCGTTTTTCCACTCACACAAACATCTTCCCAATGATTGGGCTAATAAATTACAGTGGAAAATTTTCGATACCCACTTTTCGAAGAACAATTAAAACAAAAGCAAAACAGAAGCTGAAGGTCGCAAACTCTCATCTCCATCTTGGGCACCAAGTGACAGCTGAAGCTCTGGGAATGGAACAGTCAGGATTACACTGAAATTATTGGTTGAAGTGTTAATAAATCATCCATATATAATTTGAAAACTGAAATTAAAAAAATATGCAAAACAGAAGTTCAAGGTCGTAAACACTGCTGCACGTTGGGCGCCAAGCAACCACTGAAGCTATAGAAATGAATATTGCGAAAATTATAATAGAATAATTATGGGTCGCTCCCCTATAAACGTTTGACAAGCGAAACAAAAGAATTACCCACACCAGAAGATCAATGTCGCAAACAGAAGCTAAAGCTCGTAAACGTTTGTCTGCACCAAGCAATAATTGAAGCTATAGAAATGAATACAGTAACGATTAAAATGAAATTGGTGGTTGTAGTGTTAATAAATCATCTTATATAGGTTTGAAAAGTAAAACAAAAGAACTATACAAAGCAGAATCTCAAGGTTGTGATCGTGTAGCTGCTTTTTGGACGCCAAGCACCAACTGAAACTATAGAAATTAATATAGCGAGGATTATACTGAAATTATTGGCGGTAGTGTTAATAAATAGTCTCCTTATGTAGTCTTGAAAAGTAAAATAAAAGAACTATACAAAACACAAGCTCAAGGTTGTAACCGTATAGCTGTTCGTTGGACGCCGAGCACCAACTGAAGCTATAGAAATTAATATAGTGAGGATTATAAAGAAATTATTGGTGGCAGTGTTAATAAATAGTCGCCTTATGTAGGCTTGAAAAGTAAAACAAAAGAACTATACAAAACAAAAGCTCATAGTTGTAACCGTATAGCTGCTTGTTCGACGCCGAGCACCAACTGAAGCTATGGAAATTAATATAACGATGATTATAATGAAATTATTGGTGATAGTGTTAATAAATAGTCTCCTTATGTAGGTTTGAAAAGTGACACAAAACAATTCTAGAAAACAGAAGCTCAAAGTTGTAACCGTATAGCTGCTCGTTGGAGGCCAAGCACCAACTGAAAACTAAGTAATTAAAAAGTATTATAATGAAATTATCGGTGGTAGTGTTAATAAATAGCCTGCTTATATAGGTTTGAAATGTGACACAAAAGAATTATACAAAACAGAAGCTCAAGATTGTAACCGTATAGCTGCTCGTTGGACGCCAAGCACCAACTGAAGCTATAGAAATTAATATAGCGAGGATTATAATGAAATTATGGGTGGTAGTGTTAATAAATAGTCTCCTTGTGTAGGTTTAGAAAGTAAAACAAAAGAACTATACAAAACAGAAGCTCAAGGTTGTAATCGTGAAGCTGCTTCTTAGACGCCAGGGGCCAAATGAAGCTATAGAAATTAATATAGCGAGGATTATTATGAAATTATGGGTGGTAGTGTTAATAAATAGTCTCCTTATGCAGGTTTGAAAAGTAAAACAAAAGAACTATACAAAACAAAATCTCAAAGTTGTAACCGTATAGCTGCTCGTTGGACGCCAAGCACCAACTGAAGCTATAGAAATTAATATAGCGAGGATTATAATGAAATTATGGGTGGTAGTGTTAATAAATAGTCTCCTTGTATAGGTTAGAAAAGTAAAACAAAAGAACTATACAAAACAGAAGCTCAAGGTTGTAATCGTGAAGCTGCTTCTTAGACGCCATGGACCAAATGAAGCTATAGAAATTAATATAGCGAGGATTATAATAAAATTATGGGTGGTAGATAGTGTTAATAAATAGTCTCCTTATGTAGGTTTGAAAAGTAAAACAAAAGAACTATACAAAACAAAATCTCAAGGTTGTAACCGTATAGCTGCTCATTGGACGCCAAGCACCAACTGAAGCTATAGAAATTAATATAGCGCGGATTATTATGAAATTATTGGTGGTAGTGTTAATAGTCTCATTATGTAGGTTTGAAAAGTGAAACAAAAGAACTACACTCAACAGAAGCTCAAGGTTGTAAACGTATAGCTGCTCGTTGGACGTCAAGTACCAACTGAAGCTATAGAAATTAATATACCGAGGATTATTATGAAATTATTGGTGGTAGTGTTAATAACTAGCCTGCTTATATAGGTTTGAAATGTGACACAAAAGAATTATACGAAATGTGACACAAAGTAATTATACAAAGCAGAAGTTCAAGGTTGTTACCGTATAGATGCTCGTTGGACGCCAAGCAACAACTGAAACTACGCAAATGAATACAGCAAGCATTATAGAGAAATTATTGGTGGGTAGTGTTACAACAAGCAACAAATGAGAGATATAGACACGAATACAGCCAGGACTATATAGAAATTATTAGTGGTAGTGTTAATAGTCTCATTATGTAGGTTTGAAAAGTGAAACAAAAGAACTACACAAAACAGAAGCTCAAGGTTGTAAACGTATAGCTGCTCGTTGGACGTCAAGCAACAACTGAAGCTATAGAAATTAATACAGAGCGGATTATTATGAAATTATTGGTGGTAGTGTTAATAAATAGTCTCATTATGTAGGATTGAAAAGGGAAACAAAAGAACTATACAAAAAAGAAGCTCAAGGTTGTAAACGTATAGCTGCTCGTTGGACGCCAAGCACCAACTGAAGCTATAGAAATTAATATAGCGAGGATTATAATGAAATTATGGGTGGTAGTGTTAATAAATAGTCTCCTTATGTAGGTTTGAAAAGTAAAACAAAAGAACTACACAAAACAGAAGCTCAAGGTTGTAATCGTGAAGCTGCTTCTTAGACGCCAGGGACCATATGAAGCTATAGAAATTAATATAGCGAGGATTATAATGAAATTATGGGTGGTAGATAGTGTTAATATAGTCTCCTTATGTAGGTTTAAAAAGTAAAACAAAAGAACTATACAAAACAAAATCTCAAGGATGTAACCGTATAGCTGCTCGTTGGACGCCAAGCACCAACTGAAGCTATAGAAATTAATATAGCGCGCATTATTATGAAATTATTGGTGGTAGTGTTAATAGTCTCATTATGTAGGTTTGAAAAGTGAAACAAAAGAACTACACAAAACAGAAGCTCAAGGTTGTAAACGTATAGCTGCTCGTTGGACGTCAAGCACCAACTGAAGCTATAGAAATTAATATACCGAGGATTATTACGAAATTATTGGTGGTAGTGTTAATAACTAGCCTCCTTATATAGGCTTGAAATGTGACACAAAAGAATTATACGAAATGTGACACAAAGTAATTATACAAAGCAGAAGCTCAAGGTTGTTACCGTATAGCTGCTCGTTGGACGCCAAGCAACAACTGAAACTACGCAAATGAATACACCAAGCATTATAGAGAAATTATTGGTGGGTAGTGTTACAACAAGCAACAACTGAGAGATATAGAAACGAATACAGCCAGGACTATATAGAAATTATTAGTGGTAGTGTTAATAAATCCTCTGCTTCTATACGTTTGAAAAGCGAAACAAACGAACTTCTTTGTATGCAAATTTTTGAAAAATAACTTTTTAAAGGCGACCTTGCATGAGTGATATTTTTAAATGTGATACTCGTGGGGTGATCATTTTTTAGGCGAAGTGTTTGACGGACACCCTTTTTGAAATGAATGGGTGATATTTTTTGAGGTGATAATTTGAGATACATGTTTTTTAAATATGATATTTTTGAGTAAATGGCTGTTTTTAAAGCTACATCTTTGGGGCGGCGACTATCTTGCAAGTTACATTTACCATGAATTATTTTTAAGGTGGTATTTTAAAAACTACATTTTTTAAGGCCACATTCTTGATGAATAACCTTCAAGGCAAATTTTTTGAGCGACAGCATTCTTGACGACGACATTCACGAAGAATAATATTTTTAAAGGCCTTATATTTTCAGATTGGTAATTTGGTAAACGTTTTTAGAGAGACGTTCTTCAATGGCATTTCTCAGAACGACATTTTGAGGGCGATATTTTAAAGGTAATATTTTTGGTAGATTAATTTTTTAAAAGCAACATTTTTAATAAATATCGCGGTGTTATTTTTTAAGCCGATGTTCGCCGCGGCAACATTTGTAGTACTTAATAGGTTTTATGAAGGCAACTATTTGTTATGATATTATTGTGGGCTTTCTTGGGCTGATCTGCACTAGGACGACATTAGCGAAGTTGGAACCTTTGTTGGGCAACGTTACTGCTAGCCGACATCGCCGCTTGCGATGTTATTATGTACTAGATGCTCTATTATTAAATATCCATGGTAAACCACTACGGAGTTTAAGATGGATTCTCCACCAACCAACTGTTAAAGTTGAGCAAAAATTCGCCCAAATCTCGCCCTTCTATCAGTTCTATCCACATAAAAATGAGTTTATCATGAGCAGTTCCCTATCCCACTGTCCAAATAACTAAAGATACGCGATCGTGGGCACAACAGAGTCAGTTTCTGAAGCAGGTGCAACCGCTCCGTGGATGGGAATATCCGCCTTGGACTTGCAGCGGGAAAAAATTACAACAACAACGGTGCGTGAATAGCAAGTGACCGATTCATTTTCTTCGCAGAAGGTCGCCGAGTGCAGTTTTTGAGTCTGCACGCACCGCTGACGGAGCACCGGCTTGCAGTTTGCACTCACCCAATTACACATTGCGAGACCGACAATTTGGACACTTGGCTCATCGGCACGAAAGACGCGCATTAGGGATTCGCAGAAACGCAGCCACCCCCAGGAAACTGCAGTAATTAGTCTGGGAGTAGGGTGTTTGCCGAGCCTGATGAAATCGAGACTAATTGCGCCCGACTCTATTTAAATAAACGATTAGCTCCAGCCGTCTAACTCTAAATGAGGTTCCAAAGTAGATAATGGGTCGTCATAATACATTTTCAGGGCAAGTTGCAGTTCACGGCCTCGGAACTATTACTTTGTGACGTGTGGGATACATTAACGACAGACGCGTCTCTTCAGGGATAATTAAGAAATTTTGGGTATTTTCTGGTCTAATCGCGGCTCATACGGAGGAACTCAATTTTTAGGCAATCAACAGGCTGCGAGTGCTCGAAAAATTAATGGCCCTACAAGTTCAAAATTAGCTGGAATGAATCACGTCCCCTGCCCATATACGAAGACCGCCCATAGTTAATGTTTACTAGGTTATTTATGCTCTGTTTAGTTTTGCTGCAAATCGCTTGCGTAACCTGAGGAATACAAAGGAAACCAACATGTCATCTGGCTAAATTCTAGGCTTAAGTCTTAAACGGCAATTCAGCATAATAACTTTTACTAATCGGCTTTGAAAGCTACCTATTACAGGCTCTAATAATTTTTGGTTTTATACGCCAACGCCTTAACCGTTAAGGCGGATTAACTGTTTTAATAGATGGTGGTTGAACGTCCACAAATGTTCGGTGTCAGCTTCTTGCTCTTCCAATTTTTTCTCAAAATCAAAGTGTGCTTAAAAAGCATATCCTCTCCGCTAGTTGTTGCACTTTGCAAAGGTCTAAAATATTGTTTTTTCGCTTCGAGTTTCGTAAGATCCTTGCTTACACCATACCAAAAGGGCTCCCATACAAAGGGTAAGCAACAGGTGTGAACAATAAGCATAAAAAGACACAATGGGGAGATTTGGAATTGTAATGATAACAGAAATGATAGGAAATGTCCACAATTACTGATAACATCGATAGGTAAACAATACAATTGGTGGTGAAATACACGAGGTAGCTAAACTAGTAACTCCCCATTGTTATATGTAGATACGTATCTATTTTTGCATAATATAAACAATATTGTTTATATGAGGCCTAGGCTTTGAAAATCTTATACGAACTCGCAACGATCTGATTAGCATACCAACAGTGTTGCCATACCAGCAATGTGTAATTTTGTTTACATTCTTAGATAACCCATCCTCGAAACTTGTTACTTTCATTTGCGAAACAATTTAGTTCTAGGTGAATACTTTCTAATGGAAATTAAAATTTTATTTATCCATTTAGATTTTCACGAAGTTACTCGAGTACTTTAAAAGAAACAAATCTTATGTGAATTGCTACAGATCTTAGTTACTCACTGGAGCTTGCACCCTTCGGCTATTTCCTATTGCGCAAATTGAACACGTCTGAAAGGAAATCAATTCTACTCAACTATTCGGATAAATTTTGTGATTTATTGATGTGTGTGTTCCGCGCAGTTGTACATTTACTTTTTTGGCTCCTAATTTTAAAATTGTGAAACTATGTGAACTAAGCAACTTATGTTGTCCGTTCAAATGAAAAAAAAATCAGTAAAACAGAGTGTCCGTTATAGAGAAGCAAAACGCATTGGAATATAAGTACTAATGCACGAAACTTTTAAATTTAAGTTGTGAAAAATGACATTTATTAAAATAAATTAAATTAATCAACATTTTACAATTATAACATTTTCCATTTTAACATAAAAACAAAAATGAAAACCTCATAATTAGAAAAAAAATAATTCAACACAATGTCAAATTTCAACTACATATATAATATTGTCATAAATGTAAACCCATTTTTATAACAGCTGATGATGCAACCATAAGTTGCGAAACGTCTTGTACATTTTAAAAGTTTTAAAATATTAAACATGTTAGGACTTATTGATTTTTTATTATTCCAATAGTGAAAATCATGCATTAATAATATAACACGTTTTCAAAATTGTATTGACATAATTTATCTCCATAAACTATAATGTGAAACTTTTAAACTTATTCGTTAATGGAGGTATCTGATACTAGAGGTTGCACTGTATATTGTTATGTGATAATGGTGTAAAATCTCTATATACAAACTTGTGTTGTGCTTGTGCCGCAACCATCGTTCGCAATCGGCTCGGATGCACTTCGTCCGCGATCGACTGTCGTGTTGCGACTCCTTTATAGCGCAGCGACAAACAAGCATGATGTGTACGCGTTTGTAGAGTAGTGGTTAAAGCGTGTGGCTCAATCAGATTCCCTAGGTTCGAGTCCCACCGGCGGCAAATTCGCATTGCTAAATGGTTCTTTTTGAACACTCTTGCTATGTTATATATATTCTTCTGTAACCTTTTTATTTAGAATTCGATTTTCAAATTGCAAAAAACTATTTTAATTAGTTGTTTTCGTCCTTTAGTAAGCAGAGAATTTATCAACATACTCTAGGAACTACAGTGAACCTAATCACCGTTTACGGTAAAAGAAGAAGGTGGTGATGATGATGATGATGATGATGAAGTATAAAAAATAATTTCGTTTATTACTAAATAGTAACTCATGCATATGGACTAGCTTTATATTTGGGTGCTCCACTGGTATTTAAAAAAATCCAACGTCGAGTAAAATTCTTAAAAAATGGAGATAATGTATACGTTGCATACCATCAAACAGACGCCATTTACACTCGAGTTACGCCTTTAAAAGACAGAACCTCAGGCTGCGACTTGAAATTCAGTTTCCATTCGACAGTTCCTGAGCTACCTGAGCGTAATTTCTATGAACCGAGCCTACTTGTCATTTGTGAACCCTTGTGCAGGTGAATGGGAACACAGGAATCGCGCTCCATTCCTATACATCGAAGGTTGCTCCGTGCATCACGTCCCTACTAATCGCGCAATTTAATCTCGAATTGTCACCTTGTGGAACTCAACGTGACGTCTGGGACACAGGAAGCACCACCGTGCACCACCAGCCCATGGGCTACCATCGATCGCCTCCCGGGGGTCTAGGACCTCGCCAAGGACCAGCGCGAGCGCGAATGCGAGGGTAATTAAACAGTGGGAATAATAGTTACTCCCGCAATAAAGCCTCGCCCCATAGACTAGGTACACTAATAAAAGCAGTCCCACGCTTCCTTTCTTGGCGATTAGCGACCGATAAAGCGGCGTAAAAATGTTTTCAATGTCACTGCCAGCCTTATCGCGAAGGTATTTTATTATTGCTACGCACTATTATTTGCTCTTCCTCCGGGCGGGCGCCCACGTCCTATTAGTGCCCCACGTAGTACAGGAATTGCACTAAATTCGTCTCTGGGCTGGTCTCATAACTATAGAAGTTTCAAGCTCAGCGACAAGACCTCCTTATTGTGTTGTTTTGAATATTGTGTAAAAAAATCAAATAAGGACAATAAATTTATCAGTCAATTAAATACTGAAAATGTACTCTAGTTTCCATACTGTATATAGCTGCAGCATTATTATTTCTACCTTTACAAACGATATTCTACATTTAGTAAATAGGAAATAGTAGCAAGGGCTTCCACAGGGTTCTATTTTGGGACCATTTCTGTTACTGTATCCTATCTACATCTCTGTCATAAATAAGGCCAGACTTAGCAATTTACAAATTATTCTGATGATGCAAGCTGAGTGTCCGTTCAATATGTATTAAGGCTCAGGACGATTGTAGGAAATGAAAAATTATATGGTAGTTTTCCTTTTTTACTATGATGGCTGAATTCGTGTGATTGTCAAGTGAACACTGTCTTACTATGTAAGTAATGTAACGTGAAAAATGACACAGCATTTCTAAATATTAATTGCTGCAAATCACCACAAAGCAAATCGTAACAATGATCTATAATTGTATCCTAGGAAGCATTAACTACAAGCATTTCACGTCGGCAATATATTGTAAAGATCAATGCATTTATTGCGTTTGTACCGAACGAACATACAACTGATTTACGTAACTTGTGAGAACAAAGCATTTGGAAACGTTAATTAATATCACACCGATTGACATATAATGTTTCGGTTATGCACCTGATGAACTAGAACTTTAGAGGCATCGGAGAATCAATTATTCCAGCTGGTTTTAAAAAATATTAATTTCGAAGAATCTCCATTGAATATCTAAGGAAATGGTTTAAGTATATCAATGAGCCAAATGCCAAATTTTGCAGACACATGGCCACTTGTCGCTATAGGTATTATATCAACGTATGTTGTACCTACGTCTGTGCGTGAGTCACATTTTCATCGGCACCGATTGGGCACAGTTCGTCCGCAATTCGCCATATCGGCACAGTTTCTTTTATAACGAAGCTATAAGCAAGTACAATACATCGTAAGCGAGCGCTTAAAGAGTCTGACTAGCGAACGGATTCTGCATGGGAGCGCGGGTTCGAATCCCAGCGGCTGCATTGTTTTTTAATTTGCAAATATATGGCTAAATGGATAAAATTGATTAACTATAGAAAACGAAAACGAGAGAAATTAATAAACAAGACAAACAGAACGATGAAATACATGATAACTATATTTAGAGAACTGAAGAAAGCTAAAAGCAAAAAGTGCGAAATACATAAATATAACAATAAAGAAAAGACTAGACTAGACTAGACGTTTTAAGAATAATAAGGCATTTCATGTGCACGTTTTAGGGGTTTCCCGTCTCTGAATCTATAATGATTATCAGAAATTGGCTTATATCAAACTACAAAACCGATTTGTCAAATTAATAAGAAAAAATCTGGTGTGATACACTCACACAACTTCATTTTACAGTATATTATAATTAGCCAAACATTTTATTTTTAAGCATTTTCAAAAATTACAAATTCTACAAAAACGGTACAAAATAGAGCGTTAGTTGAAGAGACAAATTTTCTCTACAATTTTAAGCTGAATTCAAAAATGTAATAATATACCGGATATTCTATTTAAGATAGGAGTTAATAAAAAAAATAGAAACAAAAACAAAAGAAACCCATTTTACAAGTATACAACTGGAAAATCACCTACCTCACATCAATACACATTAAAAATGTAATCAAAATGTAAATTTTGAAAAAAATAGTTTTTGAAAAAATTGAAAAAAAACTGAAAAATCACAAGAGTGAACACCTACTTCCGGTTATGCGATTTTCTTCTGCTGTCTCATCTACATAGCACAAAAAACTTATATATGAAGTTTCACCGTCATACTGCTTCTCGTTTTTGAGATATTGTGTTCACAGACAGACAGACAGACAGACAGACAGGCACACACACACACACACACACACCATCACACACACACACACACACAGACAGACCAATGTACAAAAACATATTTTTGGGTTCAGGGGACTCGAAAACGTCAAGATCTGTTGAAAACTCAATTTCTAATTTTTGTGGTGAATCCAATACTTCCTTTATCGTAAAATGAAGTAAAAATTGCTCGAAAATAGAGCAATTTTGCCCTGATTTTGGTAAAATACAATCAAGCTTTTAAGTTGTCTTTCTTGTATGTACTTTGGTAGTTTCTTGTCTACGGGTGTTGATTATAACACCCTCAGTATTTCAATATGATAACACTTTATGGAAAACAGCAACCCTTTATTTATTTAAGTAAAAATAATTAACGAACACATACATGTAACAATATACACAAATACACATATAGAGTGTGCGATTAAAACAACTTGGCTATATAAACGAACGGGTTGCAAGTCACAAATTCGACACGCGCCAGACGATAGCCAGACTGAATGGGGATGAACCAAATGCTAAACGAGAATTCTTGTTCACACTTCCGTGTCCGTTCATATAGCTTAACCAGTTGTGTAAATGGAGAGTCGTTTATGGTTTGCAGACGCTTCGTTTCCTCAAAAACGCAATTTAGCCTTTCTATCCGGTGTTTAAGCCAAGGCATCGGAATTTAGTTTATTGCCCTTCTGCTGCAACTGGATGTCTCCTCGCCGGAGTGTTATGTCACTATTGTTCGGCGAGAGTTTTATTACCGCCCTCTTCATCTACGGGCGGTCAACTGAAATGTTCCTATTCTCGCACACCCGATCTTTTTTGCACAAAAGGGTTGAGCGACTACCAGCCGTTGACCCCGGATTCCCTGCAGCTTACAGATGGCGCAATGCTGCCGAGATCCGATCAATTGCGTGCTTTCACACTGAAGTTGCGGATGTAATTTGTAACTCGCGACGCTAATCGCTCAGTTTAGGACACTAGTTACTTTTCACTTCTGATCGTCTGTGCTGCTTTTACATGCATTTCAAGGGGTGATTTATGGACGCTACGCGAGGTGATACTGCCGCTAATAATAACAAAAAAATGGGCTATTACACGTGTGATGAGAAATAGCCAATTTGAATCGCTGCAATGTATGCCAATAATAAATTCTTCCTCAGCTTCTTCTTAGCTATGATTAAAGACACGCTTTGCTTGTCCTTTTTATTTAGTTGTTAATTACGAACAGAAGTGATATCCCTCTCGTGACTTTAGCGAACTTTTATTTCTTTTTGCTACTGGTGTATTATAGCGGACTTACATGAGCGTTGAACTACACTAAAGTTTCAAGTTATTCTGCAATGTTGCTTCTTAAGGTGTCTATAACAGTGTTATTTTATTAAAGCTCCATGTGCCCTTGGTCTTCTCGGCAGCTATGATAACCTGGCAGAAGGTGGCAGGCAAGCAGTACATCGATTTTAAGATTGCGCATCAGCTCATGCAAACAAGACCAAAACGAATTAATAACCGCAGACTGATTTATCGTTCCAGCTTTCAAAAAAGAACAAATTAATCTTTGTTTTGAAATTCCCAGCCTACACGATTGTTTAGCCAAGTGATAGATACAAATGTGCGATTGTGAGCAATCGCCGGCAAAAAATGGATTCCGTGAATCCAGCTCGCCGATTAATGAGTGACACAGATACGAATTAAAGGAAAGTGCGCGATGGGCGCCCCACACATTTGTCGGGGGCAAAAAACGTGGAAATCCGTGAGTCACGCTTTTTTCTTTTCAAACTAGTTCCATGTCCGAGGACAAAAAACTGTGACTCACCATGTGCTCATTAATAATTAAGAATTAATTGAGAATGTCCATTTAGTACTAATTAATTGCTGTGAAAATTGCTTCCTCGTTTCTAAATGTAATCTTGATACCACACAGCATGAATGCACTCGCTCGCAATTACTTGAATTGGAGCAGCATCTTGCAACAAGAAACTTATTCATAGCATAATCGGGGTACTATTATGGTATCTAAGAAGCAATCAAGGACTTAACTAGCTTTTAAACATGCCAGGTCCCTGTCCGTTTTCTGCTTCGATTGCACGAAAATAAACAACTGCAAATAACTAATTCGTTTAATTCAGGGATACAAACCTTGTGTCAGTTTCTCACCTTACCAATTCAATTACAATTATGGTGACGCGTATGCAAATTGTATGTAAAGCACTCCGGTGATAAAGTAGTGTGGCAAAAACAATAGAAAGCTGCTCGTCGTTCCCTCCAGGTCATTACTGCTTCTAGAATTGTTTATGCGTGTGCCATTCTTTCAAAATTTAGCTCAAGACGCTCTAAAAATAGCAAGGTTTTCAAATTTGCTCAACTCTAAGAGCTGGTATGTTGGTATTCTCTACCCATCTCGCAGGTTCGTTTAAAAGTGACTGCCACCATTATTAGTTTTCATGGGAAAAGCTTATCGTGACAGGACGGCATTCAATTACAAATCCCCATTTGAGCAACCAGTTGTGAGCACCGTTTCCCAGCTAAGTACGAAAACACACATTTCCACACGCCGCAGGTTTCTGCAGCTGAGACCTAAATGCATTAATCGCATATTTGCAACTGAGTGCAACTAGTTTGTCCAGAATGCAGTTACGAATTGAGTACGTTTGGAAGGAGCGCGCCGAGCTCGAAAATCCGTGAGCCATATTTATTTATAGCTTCCCAGTTGAAAATGAACAATAGTTGGGCACAAATTTAAATCTACGAGTAGGAGGCGGGTGTTTGTCATCTCGGCCCGAGTGGGCCGGTCCTATCGGAAAAGATATCGGGTGCCTATTTCGGCCCGGAATTTCGGTTGTCTTATTGGAGCGAAATTGTTTTGGTTCGGGAAAACCTACGGTTTCGTGGATTTTACTGTTATTTACGGCGAGGTTTTGTTGATGGCCCATTTCGCCCGAGAACTTTGACTTGAAGGCTCCAAAAACTATCGTTTTCCTATAGATTTTCCTGTTTTCGTATTCTTACGACCGGTTTACATGTAACAGGCGAATGAACGCTACAATTGCCTTTAGAATTTCTTCAGATATAGTTAATTGTAACTTCTACTCGACATCTGAAATCGAAAAACCAATTCCTAGTCACTCTTATTATACTGTTACGATTTGCGTTCTTTAATGAAATGAACTATGTAGGAATATACTGTACTTTAGTTAGCTGTAAGCCATCTGTATAATATTTTAAGTTAAAATTCGTAGGAAAAATGTCATATTTAAATTACAACAAGCGGATGTTTAGAAACGTGCCTTTCGTTTGGGAAGCTGGAGATATTCCAATCTCACGAATAGATTAGAGTAAGTTTATGCAGGGTTTACTTCATAAACCGAAATATTGAGTGATGTATATGACCGGTACGTGATTAGAAGAAGCAACGGTTGCAACTCGTATCATAAAAATTATTTGCAGCTGGGACCAAATGCTTTTAGTAGAATTGTAATCCTTTATAGCGGTAATTTACGAAGGGTTCGAGCAGGCCACATTTCACCGTGGGAAAGCCTCAAACTTATAAAATTCATAGAACTATTATGAACTGTCACGTCCGTATGTACGTGCCAAAAGTTCAAAATTTAGACCAGCTCTGATAGGTTATTGGGAACTTTGTAAACGCCCACCGAGCTTTCTTGGTCAGAATGGACTTAAAATTAAGTTAGTTAATAAGAAGATGTAAATACGTAAAGTTAAGAAACAACGCTATTAAACTTAAGTTTTCTGTAAACGGCAGAAAAATAAATGCAAGTATTTGTACTTAAGTGTTCTTATTAATATCGCAACAGTAGCTTTGGTCTTCGTGTCCGAGTGTGTTTTAACTAAAAGGATTGCCAGTTACCCCGACTTTAGGCGTCTCGCAATAATACATATACTCTTATAACAGTCAAACCACACCACTACCTACCTATACAGAGTGTTCCAAAATTAGCCTGCCAAACTTTAATAGCGAATTCTAAAACCGGAAATATTAAGAAAACTGTATATAACCATACGCCGAAAAACCTTTGGTTTTCCAGATACAGGGTATTAAAAATGTAGTGCTGAGGATCGTTTTTGTTTAATATTTTCGAAAAGTTCAAAGATAATTATTTGAAACTTTGTACACCCAGGGACGGTCCTAGGGTGGTGCGAGGGGTGCGACCGCACCGCACCGGGCGCCGATAATGCAACGATAGATCTACTGCGCAAAACATAAAACCCAAGCACCGTAATACCACTTAATCCTACCCGCCAAAATAAGAGTAGCATTACAAATTTTTTTACGAATTAAAAATCTGGATTTATCATTAAATAACAGTATCAGTGTTGAAAAAATATGTAATGGGCTTTACCCTCAACTTCCTTCGCAAATGGACGTTGTGACACTAAATCATTTTAAAAACTAAACGTGTAAAAATGTCGTCACGTTACAAATAATACGGAAATAATAAAAGAAAACACTTGAATGCGAAAATTATACAATAAAAAATATCATTAGCGGCGGGATTTGAACCGCAGGCGCCTTCGAATGCGATCTAAACCTTGAGCAATATCTTGCACGCCTACGGAGCACCTCACAGATCATTGCGTTGCAGCTTGCTTAAGATGTTCGCGCCGGCGCCTTAAACTTTCATGCGGAAGTGAAGTACGATACGCGTTTCTTCCAAATCACGTAGTGGAAAATAAATTTTATTTTTTATAACAATAGATGAATGCATTTAATTCTTTCACTAAAAATGTCGTCATTCTTTATTACACATTTCATTCGCTGGATGTGTACAATTATGTGCAGTCATTTTCAAAATAACTCAATGCTGAAATATCTACTGCATATTCCCTGAACGCTTTGTTTACATTTAAACAATTTCTGTAGTTGTTAAAAGTAATTTTGAGATTAATTTGATATATGAATCTAGAAAGAATAAGCTCTCCACTAATATAAGAATCATTGAGAAATATTCAAAACTAAGCTTGCAAATGCAATCGAGGGATCCAAAAAAAAAATTGATCCTCAGCGGGCTGTAGATATTCAAACGTATGAATAATATTTTGGTGGCACTGTAAGCGTATATCAAATTCGAGGTTAGCAGGTTAGGTTTTGCGCCAGTCTGTGTCAAAACTGACACAAAACCTAACCTGATAACCTCGAATTTGACAAAGACTTACAGTACCACCAACGTATTATTCAGACGTTTGAATTTCCACAGCTCGCTGAGGTTCAGTTTTTTTTTGGATTTCTTGATATAAAATTCCTCAATTTTCAATAATAAAAGAAACGAAAATATTTTTTTCGGATTTTTTACAATCACATTTAGATCTGCAAGGTAATTCCAGATAGTGTACATTTTTTTAACTATATATTCGAGTGTACATCTTATGATGGAATGTATGGCCCCCGATTCCTGACTATAATGCAACGCACAGCCTCGCGCAAAAGATTTGCGCATTTATGCGGCTCCCGGTCGAAAAAAGTCAACATAACGCACTTATATTTACTCCTTTTTGTCACGTACAACATTTATCCTGTATCTGTTGCATCATATGTTTGGTAAGAAAAGCCTCCGCTATTATGTACAAATCATTACTTTCATCTATTCCTCAGTTTAAGCAAGAATAAACAAAATTTTATTTTTTTAAGTGCTCAACCTGTATGTATCTTTCTGAAATTTTCTCGGTTTCATGCCAGGTATACATATAATGTGTACGCAAAATATCATCTTCCTCCGGCAAATAGTTTTTGAGATATACCGCCGACAGACAGACAGACAGACGGAATGGAGAAAACCTCTTTTTCGTCATCTAGGGACCCTGAACCGTGAAGATCTGAAGAAATATCGGAAGGTGATTTTTTCGTGATAACAATAGGTAGGTACTTCCTTTGTCTTTCAGACGAGGGAGGTAAAAATACATTTCATATCCTGCTTTGGCCGTCTACAGAAGTTAGCAGCAGAAGTTAAGGTGGTGCTCCGTCAGTTCTTATTTATAGGGACACTCTAAGCATACTCCTCTGGCGAGCACAGGAGTCAGGTGTGAAGTCCCAAAAAATTGGAGGAAGGGGGGGGGGGCGCCACAATGACATTTCGCACCACCTGAAAAACTTCCTAGGGCCGCCCCTGTGTACACCTACTAAACTTTTTCTTAAAAAGTTACTCTTGGCGATGTAAAATGCACGTAGACGGGTAAAACTGGGGGGGGGGGGGGGGGGGCTAAGGAAAATATTGCCCCTTTTTGTGTGGGAGTTTTTATCAATTTTGATAACAAAATGTAGTAGCCTGAAGTTTTTGACAACAAAAAGAAACTCTTGTCTCAGGAGCCTATTGTGTCTCGATATCAAGTAAAATCAGGTTTAAACATTTAGATATTTGATATATCCATATTCGAAATCTAATAATAATTGGTAGACCATGGAAAATGTAGTCGTTTAATTTAAATAATACTGTAACTGATTAAAAAAGACAACAATTTAACGCAAACGATACATAACAGAAACTTAATAAAAACCTATGAGACAAAACTAACGAACTTAAACTAATCATAATAAATGTGATCAAACTAAGAAAATCGTCACAAAACTTAACACAGAAATTACGAAAAATAAATGTTCGAAAACGTTGCCATTTTGTGCAATGCAAAGACGATCTAAATGTTTAAACCTGATTTTACTTGATATCGGGACACAGCAAGCCCATGAGACAGCGTATCTTTTTGTTGTCAAAAAACTTCAGGCTACTACATTTTGTTATCAAAATTGATAAAAACTCCCACACAAAAAGGTTGGGGCAGTGTTTTCCTTACCTCCCCCCCCCCCCAAGTTTTACCCGTCTATATGTATTTTACATCGCCAAGAGTAACTATCTTTTTAAGTAGAAAAAGTTTAGTATGTGTACAAAGTTTCAAATAATTATCTTTGAAAATTTCGAAAATACACCCTGTATCTGGAAAACCAAGGGTTTTTCGGCCTATGGTTATATTAAGTTTTCTTAATATTTCCGGTTCTAGGTAGAATTCGCTATTAAAGTTTGGCAGGCTAATTTTGGGACACCCTGTATATGGCAGTACAAAACACCTCTATTATTACATGTACAATGGATACTTGATACTTAGGAGACCAATACCATGAAGTGTAAATAAATAGGCAGTTTCCCGTTTCGAGTTCGCAGATCTACGTGTAAATTTATAGCACGAAGTGTAGAATGTATAGGTAGAACTATCAATTCACCATTTCACAAATTCAGTTTAAATAATAGCTGTACAAATCCAGTAAATTTTAGTATTAAACTGACACTAAAACGTGCTGGACGTACTGTAAATTTACGATTACAAGTTTAAAACTTCTATGAGAGTAAATAGATTTTGACTAGTTGATATAAGTGTCAATTTATGGTTTCAAATACAATACAAGAGTTAAAATATGCATTTACTACTATGTTTAATGTCTAGTGTACATATTAAAGATGTAGTACGATGTGTAAATTTACAATTAGAAATTTACGACTCAATATTGATAGTGTTAAACACGAACATTTACAAATCCAGGTGTTGTAAAGATATATACAAGCATAAAGCAACAAATCGACGGTTTGAAGTTTAGAACTACAGGTTGTTAACCTCATTCCTTCATCCGGACTCCAGACTTTATAGTAGAAATTTAAAAATGAACTTTTAAACCTAACCGTTTTTATTTATAATAGCATAAATGTATAGTCTCCAGTCAATAATAGAAAATGTAGTGTAAATAAGTCTCTCGTACAATTTTAAATACAGCTTCGTGTCAGTTCAAGACGTAAACGTATAGAATCAAGAATGAACTGCAAGTGCGCGTTTACAATTACGCGTAATAAATCGACAGTTTAATGTGTAAATATACACTTTACGCTTACAATGATAAGTTATTAGCCTCCTCCTTCATCAAGATATTGAGTACTAATGATGGGTTATTAACCTCTTCCTTCGTCGAGATGTTGTCTACAGACATACAAAATCGACTTTTGCTATACGAAGTAAGTGATTTTAACATATTAATTGACTTTGGTCGATCATATTGGATTAATGTTTAGTTTAATCGAACTCGACCGCTAACTTTAATACAAATTAGGATTTATATGCTTCAAAAATTAATAATTGGCTCGATTTTTGAGGCTTTCACGGCCATTGTCATTAAGTAACAAACGACTTCCGGGATTGGACCGTGTCATGATTGAGATCGAAGAACTCAACGTTTCGCCCACTTTCGTAAGGGGCTTCATCAGGAGGAAAAAAGGCAAAAGAGCACGGTAACTCAACGTGTTAACCACGCCAGAGGCGAAACTCGACTGACTATCGGAAGAAGAAAAGCGAGAATTTATAGGCAAGCGCCGTAGCGATTCAGCAAATGCCGTCGCGGTTCAGTGACGGAGGGCGGGGCTTAGGAATTAGCACTTTCCACATAGAAGGAAGGGGAAAGCCTTCGTCTCGATTGAAATTATTAGGGTGTTTGCAAATCTCAATGGCTTCGCGAATCTTTCTGCTAAAGAAGAATGGGGATTTGCAGATGATGGAAGTTTCATCAAAAAGGATCTTATGACCAGTATCGCGTTGGTGTTCGGCGATGGCCGATGATGAAACGAGACCTGACTTGAGACAGCGCTGATGCTCAGAGATGCGAGTTTTCACCGAACGACCTGTTTCACCAATGTATACAGCATTACAAGAGCAAGGGACTCTATAAACACCATTAGATGACATAGTGTTTAATTTATCCTTAGATGAAGGAAGAACCTGTGAGATTTTGCTCGGGGGTTTGAATACTGTTTTAATGTTTTGTTTTCGAAGAAACTTTCCTATGCGGTCCGTGACTTGGTGGATATAGGGAAGAAAGACTATTGCTGCAGGAGGATCGGGTTTTGGAGGTTTGGGTGGCCGTGGGTGAAGATGGCGATTGATGGCAGACTGTATATCCCTAGCACGGTAACCGTTATTCCTAAGAGCTTTCCGAATGTGATTTAATTCATCGTGGATATTATCGGGTTGGGATATGGAAACAGCTCGGTGTACAAGTGAATTGATAACGGAAAGTTTTTGTGTAGGATGATGGTGGGACTCGGCATGTAGATAGCGATCAGTGTGAGTAGGTTTGCGATTATACAGAATGACCAAGTTTGCCACTGGGTTGGCGAGAGACCTGTACATCTAAGAAAGGAAGGGAACCGTTACTTTCTATCTCCATGGTAAAGTTAATGTCTGGATGTTGACTATTGAGATGATTTAATAAGACGGGTAAAGTGTTTTTACCATGTGGCCAAATAATAAAGGTATCATCAACGTATCGGAACCAAACCTTGGGTTTTAATTCTGAAGATTCCAGAGCTACGGTTTCGAAAGCTTCCATGAAGATATTGGCAACGACAGGTGAAAGAGGAGAACCCATGGCCGCACCAGAGATTTGTTTAAAGAACTGACCTTGAAATAGGAAATAAGTGGAAGAGAGGCATTTTTCTATCAGGGCAGGTAGACTTGAAGACGTCTCCCCATGCTCTGATAACAACTGTTGGATTATGACTATGGAATCGGGAATGGGAACTTTGGTAAAAAGGGAAGTGACATCGAAACTCACAAGTAAATCCTCAGGTTCAACGCTTATATTGGATATAAGTTCAACGAAATGGGCTGAATTGCGAACATACGAGGGAGACTTACCAGTGAACTTTCTGAGGATAGTGGTTAGGTATTTAGCTAATGAGTAAGTAGGAGAATCTATGGTACTGACAATGGGCCTGAGGGGAATGTCTTGTTTATGGATTTTGGGAAGACCATAGAGCCGAGAAGGCTTTGAAGCTCGAGGAATCAACCTCCGTTGAATATCAGTGGACAGATCTGAAGATTTTATGAGAGAAGTGACTTCCCGTTCGATTTTGGAAGTTGGGTCGCGAGAAAGTAGGGCATAAGAAGAATCTTGAAGTAAAGACTTAACCTTAGTGATGTACTCTGTTCGATCCATAACTACCGTAGCATTACCTTTATCAGCGGACAAAATTGAGATGTCGGAATTGGAACGTAAGGTTTTGGGAGCATTCCTTTCGTCTTTTGTAATGTTACTTTTGGGTGGTTTAGATGAACGTAAACACCTGACAGTTTCGAAGCGGACAAGATCGGCAACGTCTTTAGGAAGCGTTCTCACAGAAGATTCTATCGAACTAATAATCTCTTCCGTAGGAATGCTTTTGGGGGCTAGTGAAAAATTCAAACCTTTGGAAAGTATAGAATAATTCTAAATGAAGATCTTCATTTAGAATTATCCAATACTCTTAGCTTTCTTGACTGGTCTCTCTTCGATTCAATCACCTACACACAGGCCCAAAAAACATTAGAAATGACAACTGCGACTCATCTACGTAAGTTTCATTCCTTGATGTCATCGGTTAAGGTCTCTACAGATCAAAGTGGTTCTAAGACGGTCATAAATCTTTCTTCTTATGCCCTCTCTCCTAGCGAAAATTCTATACTTTCCAAAGGTTTGAATTTTTCACTAGCCCCCAAAAGCATTCCTACGGAAGAGATTATTAGTTCGATAGAATCTTCTGTGAGAACGCTTCCTAAATACGTTGCCGATCTTGTCCGCTTCGAAACTGTCAGGTGTTTACGTTCATCTAAACCACCCAAAAGTAACATTACAAAAGACGAAAGGAATGCTCTCAAAACCTTCGTTCCAATTCCGACATCTCAATTTTGTCCGCTGATAAAGGTAATGCTACGGTAGTTATGGATCGAACAGAGTACATCACTAAGGTTAAGTCTTTACTCCAAGATTCTTCTTATGCCCTACTTTCTCGCGACCCAACTTCCAAAATCGAACGGGAAGTCACTTCTCTCATAAAATCTTCAGATCTGTCCACTGATATTCAACGGAGGTTGATTCCTCGAGCTTCAAAGCCTCCTCGGCTCTATGGTCTTCCCAAAATCCATAAACAAGACATTCTCCTCAGGCCCATTGTCAGTACCATAGATTCCCCTACTTACTCATTAGCTAAATACCTAACCACTATCCTCAGAAAGTTCACTGGTAAGTCTCCCTCGTATGTTCGCAATTCAGCCCATTTCGTTGAACTTATATCCAATATAAGCGTTGAACCTGAGGATTTACTTGTGAGTTTCGATGTCACTTCCCTTTTTACCAAAGTTCCCATTCCCGATTCCATAGTCATAATCCAACAGTTGTTATCAGAGCATGGGGAGACGTCTTCAAGTCTACCTGCCCTGATAGAAAAATGCCTCTCTTCCACTTATTTCCTATTTCAAGGTCAGTTCTTTAAACAAATCTCTGGTGCGGCCATGGGTTCTCCTCTTTCACCTGTCGTTGCCAATATCTTCATGGAAGCTTTCGAAACCGTAGCTCTGGAATCTTCAGAATTAAAACCCAAGGTTTGGTTCCGATACGTTGATGATACCTTTATTATTTGGCCACATGGTAAAAACACTTTACCCGTCTTATTAAATCATCTCAATAGTCAACATCCAGACATTAACTTTACCATGGAGATAGAAAGTAACGGTTCCCTTCCTTTCTTAGATGTACAGGTCTCTCGCCAACCCAGTGGCAAACTTGGTCATTCTGTATATCGCAAACCTACTCACACTGATCGTTATCTACATGCCGATTCCCACCATCATCCTACACAAAAACTTTCCGTTATCAATTCACTTGTACACCGGGCTGTTTTCATATCCCAACCCGATAATATCCACGATGAATTAAATCACATTCGGAAAGCTCTTAGGAATAACGGTTACCGTGCTAGAGATATACAGTCTGCCATCAATCGCCATCTTCACCCACGGCCACCCAAACCTCCAAAACCCGATCCTCCTGCAGCAATAGTATTTCTTCCCTATATCCACCAAGTCACGGAACGCATAGGAAAGTTTCTTCGAAAACAAAACATTAAAACAGTATTCAAACCCCCGAGCAAAAATCTCACAGGTTCTTCCTTCATCTAAGGATAAATTAAACACTATGTCATCTAATGGTGTTTATAGAGTCCCTTGCTCTTGTAATGCTGTATACATTGGTGAAACAGGTCGTTCGGTGAAAACTCGCATCTCTGAGCACCAGCGCTGTCTCAAGTCAGGTCTCGTTTCATCATCGGCCATCGCCGAACACCAACGCGATACTGGTCATAAGATCCTTTTTGATGAAACTTCCATCATCTGCAAATCCCCATTCTTCTTTAGCAGAAAGATTCTCGAAGCCATTGAGATTTGCAAACACCCTAATAATTTCAATCGGGACGAAGGCTTTCCCCTTCCTTCTATGTGGAAAGTGCTAATTCCTAAGCCCCGCCCTCCGTCACTGAACCGCGACGGCATTTGCTGAATCGCTACGGCGCTTGCCTATAAATTCTCGCTTTTCTTCTTCCTATAGTCAGATTAGTCAGTCGAGTTTTGCCTCTGACGTGGTTAACACGTTGAGTTACCGTGCTCTTCTGTCCCTTCCCTTTGCAAAGAGTTTCGCCTCTGGCGTGGTTAACACGTTGAGTTACCGTGCTCTTTTGCTTTTTTCCTCCTGATGAAGCCCCTTACAAAAGTGGGCGAAACGTTGAGTTCTTCGATCTCAATCATGAGACGGTCCAATCCCGGAAGTCATTTGTTACTTAGCAATATAGTTCTTTAAATATATGCAT
>CALNHX010010337.1:0-41209 GCA_940337035.1 Agriotes lineatus | reverse complement strand
AATACCTAGGTGTATGGATACAGGAAAATGGAAAACTAGATGACGAGATAAATGAAAGAGTAGGAATTACGGGACGACTATTTAACTCCATAAAGTCCTCTTTTCTAGGAAAAAAGGAAGTACCTAAAGAGGCAAAAGTAGAAGTACTTAAAAAAGTTGCAACACCAATACTCATCTATGGCTGCGAATCATGGACAACAGTGAATAAACATAGGAGCAGGGTCGAGAGTATGGAGATGAGATTCCTGCGAAAAATAGAGGGCAAAACAAGGAGAGACCACATCAGAAACACAACATTTAGAGAAAATTTAAAAACTAAAGCGGTAGCGGTATCAGTGCAAGAGAGACAGTTAGGGTGGTTGGGACATGTAATAAGAATGGACAAGGACAGAACAGTGAAAAAAGTGTTTGAAGCAAGACCAAAAGGGAAGAACAGGATAGGAAGACCGAGAAAAACGTGGAAGGAGGAACTAAAGGAGGCAACAGAATCAAGAAACATAAAGTGGGAAGAAATCCGCACAGTAGCAAAGGATAGAAAGAAGTGGAGAGAAATATGCAAGACAAGTCCGAATCCATAAACCACAACTCAGCTCTATAACCTTACACCGAAAGGTAGAAAGCTTAGAACAGAAAATAGACAGGAAGGCGCATTTCATTCAACTTGGCTGTAACATCTAGGCGACGGAAACGGCCATTTTGAAAACCCATGTATGACTAATGAGGTGTGATACCGGTTTGACAGTTGTGGGTTTTAGTTAGTTTGAGACTAATTTTGGCTGTTCTCAGACCCCACATACCAGGACTTTGGGCATTATATGCCATCAGTAAGTATTAATATTACTTTTCACTTCAAATAGAGAGATAATTTCTCTGAACATGTCACTTGTCATACGCACTTGTACACAACAATAGTCATGGGCATAGAAGGGAAAGTATAATGAGGTCATTATTTGTAATCACACAATCTGAGGAAGCAATTTAAATTACAGACAGTGACTGAAGTCACACAAACTCACATGTAGTCATAAATCACATAGTGTAAAGTGCACTTAATAAAACTGTTGAACTTGTTTGATGCACATGCACCCTCTCGATATGATACGCCACTGCCAAAAGGAAACAACCATCCGCCATTTTGAAAACCCATCGCGGTCGCACGGATTTCTTACAAAAGCGGCTTCCTGTTTATTTTCTGTTCTAAGGTAGAAAGGTTTTGGATTAAGTAAGTTAGTAAGTATACTAATAAAATTATAAAAAAACTATATTTTACAAAAATAAGAGGAATTACAAAAAAAGGTGCATTAATAGTTCTTTGAGTCTCTTCGGAACGTTTAAAAATGTTTGGCAATGATTTGGCATACTTTGTATGCAATGTGCTATCAACATTTGGGCAACATTCAAAATTTTAAAATGATAATAGTTTATTAATGGACTTAGTTTTCTTTAAAAGAAATTATGAAAAGAAATGCTTTTTATAGTGACACAATCATGAAAAGTTACCAAAAATGCCATGACTGCCCTTTTGGAAAATATTTTTAAAAATTGCACCAATATATGCAAATGGTCCAGTTCATTTGTGGAGCAGTATATATGATAGTATCATTTATTATCAACAAACAGTAAAATTCACCAAGAGTTCAAAATAAAAATGGATTCTAACATACCCTACCTAATCGTCAACACCAAGAAATGCGTAATCGTGTTCCAATAACAAGAACAATTCTGTAAGACAATTCCAATACCTTTAAAGTTTGTGAATATCTGTATACAGGATGTTAATTAAGTAAGTAGACAGACTTTACGGGGTGATTCCTTGATCAATTCTAAGATAAAAAGTTTATATAAACATGAAACCTAAACGGCTTCGTTTTCAAAATACAGGGTGGGTGTTAAAGTGCAACAAATTTTTTTTTCAAAAATTCGAAAACGGCTGAAGGTATTCTAATGAAACTTGGTAGGTTAATATTTCATAAAATAGAATTGTTCGGTCAAAATAAATTTAGTTTATTTCCACCAGTGGCGTTCATAGAGGCCACCTCAGTTACCTTATTTTAGAAAAATCTGGTACGCCACTGTTTTTAGCCAAAAGTTTTGTAGCTATTGTAAGATTGTTTGTTATTAAATAATATTTTTTTAAAACTTCTTTAAGCTGTATTTTGAAAACAAAGCCATTTAGATCCCATTAAAGTCCAATGATCGAAATTGCTGTTACAGATTTTTCCGTTTTTCTCGAAAAAGGTTTATTCTATAAAAAAAATAAAAGATACATATTTTGTCTAGTTTCAATGGATGAAACTAAAAAACTTGTCGGATTGACGAAAAAACAGTGGCGTACCAGATTTTTCTAAAATAAGGTAACTGAGGTGGCCCCGATGCACGCCACTGTTGGAAATAAATTAAATTAATTTTGATCAAACAATGCCACTTTATGAAATACTGTCATACACCGGGTTTCATTAGAATACCTCTAGGCGTTTTCCAGATTTTTTAAAAAAAAAACCTTTGTTTAAACTTCAACATCTTGTATCTTGAAAACGAAGCCGTTTAGGTTCCATGTTTACCTGAACTTTTTATCTTAAAATTGGCCAAAGAATCGCGCCTTAAAGTTTGTCTACGTACTTAATTAACACCCTGTATAACAACGTACTTTATTGACAAATACTATTCTAAGACTAGAGGTTGCTAGATACTGGTGCAAGTAAAGCATATTTTTCAAATGGTTCTAGATTTTGATAGAAATGTGTTCAATAAAGCATACTAATTGCTTGAATATTATTTTTTAAGAAAAATGAACTGGAGCAATCACTTATTAACAGTGCCTTATTATTAGTTACATACAATTGTAAATAGCATTAACCATTTGTGACTACTAAGAAGCACGCATCAGAATCAGGAAAATATTGCTTGAGGCAATTCTTGACGAAGTCAACAGATTATAGTAATAAGCACACATATTCTTCATAATGTTCTTGCTTAGAAATTGAACACTATGCAGTATCAATTTAGTTGTAGGTTAACATTCATGAACACGATTTCTGTAAGTCATTTATATTTTCCAGCATATGCTTTCCACAACAAACTTACATTTTAGATCTTCAATAGTCAACTAATGTAGATGACAATTCAAGAAATTTGCTTGGGTAACATTATTTGAGGAAACCTTCAACAATGATAGTAAATGCAATTACGATTAGTTGATTCTAGCCTACATGTGAAATTCAAAGCATCCATGGAAAATGGTAGAATGTGTTCGCTTCTCCCGTGAGTCTATAATTCACCGATTTCAAAAACAAACCTAGACGTATCCAAGGGATTCTAATTGATGAACTACCATGCCAGCATCAGAGGATTCATTGTATTTCGAATTTCTCCGTCATGTAACATAATGCATCCGCGCACCGGGCGATAAGATCGTGTCTACTTCCCATTTGAATCGCGTTGCTGTTACTTCTCGGAAAATAATTTATGTCGAATGCATTGTAAAGTGCATTGCGAACTTCCAACGGTATTGTTTCGTAAGTTCCGGATTGTCGCAACGCGAATACCAAAATCGTTGCACGTAATTGGCGATAATTACTGTGGATGAGGTTAATTTCTACAATCTCCAGGGCGCATCCACAGGAAAGTTACAGTTTCGTCTCTGATTTATGGCTGGCTGCTTTCCAAGTCTTTCCTTTATAATTGGAAACTGTTGCATTTAGACAACGTTGTCAAAAGTGAAAAAGTGTCTGTAGACACGGTAGGCCATAAACAAGATAAGATTGAGTGCTAGTAATAGCAGGTCGAGCAACTATAATCTGTAGTAACCGTAACAATGTTCGTGAGGATGAAATACGGTGTTCTAATTTCTAAGCTCTAAGTTATTTTGAGTTGAACATATTTCAGTTGTACTCTATTTTCGTTTTCATTTCTATTGAAAATTGAAAAAAGACTAAAATAAATTTTACATCAGCTGAAATAGAATAGGAATAATCATTAATAGTATGCTTCGAGTATAAAGTACCTAAGTCTAGAAGGCATTCTCCAATATTTACATTCCTTTAAAACATTGCAAAGAACAGATTCAAGAAAAAATGGATTTCTGAAAATCTTTGAAAACAAACTTCCAAAACAAGCACAAAGTTTATTGATAACTTATTCGAATTAAGATTCACTAAGAGAAAATGTTTATTTTTAAACTATACTATTAATTTCTTCTGCAGACTTAGTAAAATACTTTTAGTAATTAATTTAAAAAATTGAAAAAATAAAGGAAACGTTTGTAAACTGTAGTTGCGAATTCTCAAATCACAATATTTACTTAGGTTGATGGAAACTTTGAGTACATGGCAACTAATTGTTGACTTAACTTTTAATGCTACGGGTGATATTTGTAAACATTATATACTGAAGCAATAAAACTATCCATACTTCTTCCTGAAATTTTGTATAGGGCCATAATTTATTATTCTGAACAACTTTTCTTGGTAAAATTTTGCCGTATCATGAACAGAAAAGGGAGTTTGCCTAATAAGAATAGCTATTTATGCAACAAGTGCTAAAAGTTGACGTTATGTACGAGAAAATTATGAAACGAAGCCGAAGGCTGAGTTTCATAACATGTCTCGTGCATAAACGACTTTTAGCATGCGTTGCATACAATATCTTATCTACGACCTTAATTTTACTGTTATTAATCCATAAATATCGATTTAACAAAGGTTTGCGTCTACGACACTTCCAATTTATGTCATAATAAACAGTAGACCATGCCACGCGGGCGAATATTTGCGAATGACAGTTTGCGGGGTCAGTTACAAAATGTAATTATTAATACTCCACATCTGACTGTATTCATTACATAACGCTTTAATTATTTGAAAAACACTTTACCTGTAACGCAAGAAGCAACTAGAATAACTTTACAGCTTCACTTCCAGTTCGAAATTATAGTTTTATAACCTCACTTCACTTTTAGCACATGGGCTAAACCACGGTAAACTATAAAACGTCACTTTTAGTAAAACAAGCTTGCGCTAAAAGGCCTACTTTTAGTGGTGGTCGTAGATAAAATGGTTTTCGCTTCACTGTCAAAGCCAACTTGCTTTTTCAAAAACTGAAAATATTCTTAAAATAAAATAAAATTAAAAAATGTTTAGTCCATCTCACCTCTTGTAACATCAATCCTGGGACACAATGTATATAATCTACCTTTAACATATAATATACTGTAAAATGTGTGGATACACATGTGGACTTTTGTCTTCGGCATCCCTATGTTACCTAAAATAAATAAATAAATAAGTAAATAAAATCTTCTATAAAAGAAGAAAATTGGTTAATATAATAGATGTTGACAAACACACTGACAAAAGTAATAGAAAATGTAAAATAATTTAAATAGAACAAATGTTAGAAATTAGAGCAACATTTAATGAAACAGATTTTTATCAGCGATGTACATTGAGAGTTTCGTCTCTGGCGTGGTTTACACGTTGCGTTACCGTGCTCTCTTATCCCTTCCCTTGCAAAAGAGTCTTGCTTCTGGCGTAGTTTACACGTTGAGTTGCCGTGCTCTTTTGCTTTTCTTTTCAACTGAAGTGGGGAGTCTGTGCGAACCAGTGCGTTGTTGACCCCACTTAAATCACCTGGTGCAATTTAAGTGCGATCAGTTAAATCCTGCGGCGACCAGATGGCCTTATGTAACCTCTTGTAGACCGCATATGGCTTCGTGTAGCATCTTGTCGAAACCAGATAGATTTTATGGCGTAGATAGCGCCGTACAAATTGAAACATGTACTAACGGATTTTTAATTCAGTTTGCAGGTAAGGGAAATGTTGTAGTATGGAAATGATAATACACTCACTACAAACAGTTTTTATCTAAATTCTGCAAACCTAACGTATACTATGTTAATCGCCATTCTTTTACACAAAAATATACAACATACCTTTATATATTATAATAATAATAGCACCCTCGCTTTATAATAGGGGCTTTTAATAAAAATATAAAATTTATAATTAGGGCAAGGACTACTACACTTTATGAATTGTTTTAGTTTCAGCTGAGTATTTGCCTGTCAATATCAGGGAAAATTAAAAGGATATAATATTTATTACCAATTTAGATGGTTTACTGCTTTTTCTAAATTTTTACCTATTTGCAATAAATTAAGGGCTTAGCTCCGGTGAACATGAAACAATTCTTATCTCAGGGCGGTCGGTTCTTAAAATTAATAGGAAACTTTATATGAAAAATTAATCGTTGTATAACAATTACTCTCAATTATTAGGGCAACTGACGTTTAAATAAACTCTAAATTTAGTTCAGTAAGCAAGACGATCTGCCAGTGCGAAAATAGTGTAAAAATGAATTTTAAAACACCAAATGGCAAGAAAGCATCAGGTAAATGCAATTAATTCTGTGACGTAGCTTCCGGCAAATCTTGTATGTTTTAGTGACTTATAAAGACGTTCGATGTGCTTTCGTTCTGCATCCGGCTGAAATCTTCCTCAAATCGCATTTTTAAGGAACGCTTCCTCGATAAAACCTCCCTGGAACAGATCTGGGAACTGGAATATGACTCTACACCTCGTACACAGTCTAATCTGTGAAATTACCTTGAAAAGGGCTCCTTCGTAGGCGGGATACGCTTTCTATGACGCTTCGTCGACAGTAACTTTCGTGGTGGCTTCCTGCTCCGAAACTCTGGACACAGACACTCAGGAGGAACGGCTCTACATGTTGGACATATAATTCTAGCTGGCCGATACTTCCAACTAATCGTAAAATGACCTCGATGTTAACCGCACCTGGGCGAATCTTGCAGCCTGCTTTTCCTCTTCACCGGGATCACTTATCAAGACGAAATTTACACTCACAGGTGCTCTGCAGACTGGTGAATATAAAAACACACTTTTGGGCTCACAGATAAAACTTTTTACTTAAGAAATTTATACATAACTGAGAGTAGACAAATTTTACAAGCTTGTTTGGTAATAATAAACAAAAGACTGTCTCGTGACTTAGAAACTATGTTTTCAATTTTATAAAAGAACACATGTTTGACCTTATGGGCTACAGTTTTGATGTCATGTCTTTGCCTAACTACTAAAATTGTCTTTTTCTTGGAATAAATGTCACTACACTTTGCTCTGCTTTTAAATCACTTCAGTTTATAATGCGCTGATACCCTTGAGTCTTTTTAGCGTCTTTTGATCGGTTGCTTTACATCTTTCCATTGCTCCACTGCAATTATTGCTTTGCTAGCAATGTTTCGTTTACCTTTCAGCTAATTTGCCGTTTGCTGGCTTATACACTTTTAATACATAACACTCATATACTTTCTGTACTTCACAAATCATTCCGTATCATTTTATTCACATTATGTTTGACATTAATAAGATCAAATCCGTCGGTTACAAATTAAATTGCATTGGCTCTTCCGAACATTTATCATATCTGAAACCCTGAACGTAATCCTTCTGAAACCTGCCTTATCTCATGCTAACTTTTATCCCTCAAATTATTGGTCATTGCTGCTCACATCAAGTGCATTTATTAATGTAAAGTACTGATTATCTTGCAATAAATAAAATATTTAATTCTGTGCTCATTTTAACCTTATTCATTTAAAAAAAGCTTTCGACACAGTGGAACATCATTAAATAATAGAAACTCTGAAAGAACAAGAAGTTCAATACAAATACGTAAAGTTGATCAGCGAAACATACAAGAGAAGAAGAGAATTTATAGAATTAACAAACAAGGATCATTATTTCAACTATAAAGACACAAGGGTTGATTTTCTGCGAACCTAGTTAATGCCACATTAAAATCGGGTGTCAGTCACTCACAGTGAAACAACTTTGACCTGAACATAGATGGAAAATGACTGTCGAATTTACGCTTTGCAGATGACACTCTATCCCTGGCAAATAGTGTGAAAAACGTTGTTGATCATCAATAAACTTAGTGAAGTGTGTAAGAAATCAGGAAGCCAACTCATAAAAAATATGTAAAGGGATTTACATGGGACTTGCGTCGTAATTAGAAGTTTTGAAACAAAAATTTAAAAAAATAGCAAAAGAAAATCTGTAAAGGGTTTTACACAAAACTTCCCTCACAATTGGACACTATGACACTAAACAATTCTAAAAATCAAAGAAAAATATGGGTAAAATTATCTTCACGTTCGTAATCATACTGGCACCATAAAAGAAAACACTAACACCCGTATGCATAGTCGTTCGCCAGCGGCTCGCCGGCAACTTGCCGGAGTTTCGTTATGAATAGTATGTTGGTGGTACTGTAAATTTAAGTCAAATTCGAGGTTAGCAGGTTAGGTTTTGTGTCAGTCTGTGTCAAAACTGACGCAAAACCTACCCTGATAACCTCGAATTTGACATAGACGTACAATGCCACCAACATACTATTCATAACAAAACTCCGGCGACTCGTTTCGCGGCGTTCCCGCCAATGGCGGGAACGCCGCGAAACGGCACACACTGCGACTTCCTTGATCAACGGCGTGAGCTGAACTGCCCAACGACCCCTGCAGTGGCGTGAGCCAAAACGGCGTTACCACGTGACTCTCGACAGCCAATGGCGATGCGCTCCATAAAACAAATAAATTCCGGTAACAAAGACAGCCAATGGCGATGCGTCCAGGAAAACAAATAAGTTCCGGTAACAAAGATAGCACGAAGCCTCGCAGTCGCCTCAACGGCGTGATTTCTAGAAGGTTCGGAATTCTTGCGAGCGATAACACCCGGCTGCCAAAGTACCAGCAAAGGGGTGCTCCAACTGACGAGAAATACTGCGTTTGGGGCCAAATATGTGCAAAATCATTATTATGGAATTAGGCGATGGAGCCAAATAAGTAACTAAAAGGGTTTAGCATACGGGCACGCTGCCCTAAAGCCTAGGTGGCTAATTAAAATACCAAAATGACCTGACAAAGTGTCAATCTTTTACTAATAATTATATCAAGTCTCCTAATGAGTATTTTATAATTTTTGTAAAATAAAATGAATTAATGAGAAACGCAGAGTAACATTTGTAAGACTATTCAACACTATAACATATAAACCAATTATATTGCAGACATTTGCTTTTTTCAACCAATAACAGCAGTATATCAGTGAATATTGGGCACCATGCAAAATATTCACAAAACAATGTACCTACTCAAAAACTAAACAGCCTTGTTGCGAAATATCGCTTAGCAACGATGTTCTGTCCTTAGTGATATCGCTAGGTTACGTAAAACTAAACACCAACAAACTGCGTGAACAAAGTTTGGCTTGCTTTAAAAAATTTTAAATGTTGTGTTTTTAATTTAATTTATTTATTTCGCACTTAGCCGTTCGGCCAATTATAGGCGTCGCTGTGCATTTATGGGGACTTCCAACCCCACTAACGACTGTCATGATGTTGTTATGACCGCCGGGACCACCTATTTCCGTAACAGCCGTATCACGAGGCGCCGAGAGATGCAGCCATGGAACTCCCATCCAAGTTCTGACCAGAGAGAGCGTTGCTTAACTCTGCTGATCGAATGTGAAAGCTTATTCAAGTTACACCACCCGGGACCCTAGTAGTATTGGAAGTATTCCGCTGAATTTAATTTAGAATGAATAATTATATTAATTGTTGGATTATTTTTCAATAAAGTTAAGCGTTATCTATTAATATTGTTAAATAGGCGTCCCAAATACCACTCGAAGTGGATATATTTTTTTTAAATATTTTGCCATTTCCATAGAAAGCCTTCGGCTCGTGACATTTTTAATGTGATTTTGTATCGTGAAATTTAAACGCAATAATTTACATGGAAACGGCAAAATATTTGTCAAAAATATATCCACTACTTGTGGTATTACCCTTGAATACTCTATTCTACTCGTAGTTATCAAAGTATTGTACTCTTTTCTATGTATTCGGTCAAGGTGTGTAAGTTCTTACTACCATTCCAGTAATTTAATATGTTTCTCATCTGCATTTCTTTAGGTAGGTCTTCTAATTAAAGTTAGTCCACCATAAAATTATTTGCTATTATCGATCTTTTGGAGCGAATAATATTTGCAGATAGATTTTGCTTATATCGGCGGTTAAAATAAATATGTGAAATCTAAATCTAAGAATAATTAAAAGCAAGTCATCTTGAAATTTTGGGCCAACCATTAAATTTTATTTAAACTAATCCCAGATTAAGATACATACAGCCGGTTTGCGGAAAATTCGTTCCCCACATTTTGTTTTCCACATTTCGTACCCCACATTTCGTTCCCGGGAAATTTCGTCTCCCCACATCTTGTTCCCGGAAACTTCGTTCCCGAGCGAAATCAATTTGTCTCCTAGATCACCGGGTGTTGAAAAACGAGTGCAGCGATCGGAATGCAGTTAGAAAAATAAAAGATATTTTAATTAATTTATTTATTATAATAAACTTATAAGAACAGTATGCCCCCCGGATTGAGTTTACAAGAGGGAATTAAATTTTATTTTTATTTTTACATAAAAATGTTATAGGAATTAAAATTCCTGCTTGGTTTATAGAGAATTTTAAGAAAATTTTCAGTTTTTCAAAAACAAGTCGGCCTTGACAGTTAAGCAAAAACAATGTTCTTTTCAGGTAAACTACCTTTTTTGTTCTTGATATGGCAAAATATTACTAAGAAAAATTGTTCATAATGAGAAATTATGGCCGTATACAAGATACTTAGTTTAAACCGTCATTTTTAATAAATAAAATGTATTTTGTTTTTATAAGTTTATTATAATAAATAAATTAATTAAAATATGTTTCATTATCTAACTGTATTCCGATCGCTGCACTCGTTTTTTAACACTCTGTCTAGGATACAAATTGAGCTCGGGAACGAAGTTTCCGGGTACGAGATGTGGGGAGACGAAATTTCCGGGGAACGAAATGTGGGGTACGAAATGTGGGGAACGAAATGTGGGGAACGAACTTTCCGTATCCCCATACAGCCGGTGCATCAAACTTTACCCGTAGTTTTATTGGATTTACTTGATTCCCTTATTAATGCGTGATGCGGTAGGTAAAACGCATTGGGTTCATTTAATTTTGATACTGGAACCAATTCCATATGGCTAAGTTTTGATAGTCGTTCATAAACGACTATAATTTGTTATAGTAAAGAATTTCGTTTTAATTTAGACTTTAAAATTTAAAATCGCCTACTAGCCATTTCCTTTGTTCAGCCGATTAGCCAATATTGGTGGGATTAACTTTGAACGGCAGTTTTATTATCTGCTGGCACAAAAGAAGACAAAACTTTAACTGGTAACAATACAATCCTTCAAAAATCATAAAAACCACAAACTGAAAACAACATAACATAATTTTGTCATGTCTAGTTATTTTGCAAATACCGCAATGCTATAGTTTGCACACATATAAGGTCTATTCAGACGGGCGGTAGCGGCGCGGCAGCGGTTTGGTAGCGGCGCGGTTTCTGAGCGGTTTTTAGACTAGTAGATATTCATACTGCGCGCGGTAGTTCGACGGTGAGTTTATTTGCAAGCGACGTTCAGAGACGTGCAGGTTACAAATCGATAATAAGTTTTAAAAAAATGTTTACAAGTAGTTCAGACAGTTCCGATGGAGAGTGGCAGAATGTCTGAAAATTCTTAATACTTTTTTTGTTATCTCTTCTAATAAAGGTAGTTTACTCTTGGATTTTTTTTAATTGATTTTAAAAACACCCTGTATATTAATTAATTTGATTGACTTTCTCAAAATCTTGATTTGAGAACAAGCAGGAACGATTTCTAGAATATTAACATCTAACTCAAAAATGTTGTGTCATTTACATCTTATGTGAACCCAATCCGCGGACACGCTGTATATTATAAAGTAAAAACAATTACAAATATTGAACTTAAAATAATAATTTTTATTGGTTAATAAAAAGTAACGTAAACACACATAATATTACAAATTTTAATTTTTGGTTTGGAAATTAACTATTAATAAATGGTTCCATCAAATTTATTTTTATTCGCGTTTCGTTAGCATTGAAAAGCTAGCTTCTTGAGACGTTTACATTAAGTTTTTAAACAGTTACTTATTTGATGAACTAGTTAGGAGAATGAGATTAGATTGTACATATAAACAATGCATATTTTTATTCTTATCATTGTATGAGTTGATTTAATTAGTGAGAATTTAACACTCACGTTTTTACATTTTAAATTAAATAAATCGTTGATGAAACAGTTTATTTTAAAATTATGCTATTAGTAATAAATGTTTAATGAAATTGCGTTGCTGAGAATTATTTGAACCAACGGGATTTCATATTTGACAATTCGCAGAACAAATTATTTTCCACACTGTTAAATATTTATTACTAATAGCATAATTTGAAAATAAACTGTTTCGTCAATGATTTTTTTTTAAATAAAAAAGGAAGTACTCACTCATTCCGCCCCAATTAAATCAATTATACAATCATAAGAATAAAAATATACATTGTTTATCTGTAAAATATAACCTCATCCTCCTATTTTTAGTTCATCAAATAATTAACTGTTTAAAAACTTAATGTAAACGTCTGAAGAAGTTAGTTTTTAAATGCAAACGAAACGCGAGTAAAAATGAATTTGATTGAACAATTTAGCTGCATACTTAATTTCCAAACCCAAAATGTTTGGTTGCTCTTCCATGTTGTAGCACAATCACATCTGTCTGCAACTACGGACGGTACTGAACTGTATATTTCACTCTAAATTATGGTTATCGCCCTATCACCGCCGGCTTGCCGCTACCTCTCCGCTTCCGCGCCGCTTGTTAGTCTGAATCATATCATTTGAAACGTTGCAGAGCAATTGCTGGGCGGTTTCAGGACCGCTCCGCTACCGCGCCGCCACCGCGCCGCTACCGCCAGTCTGAATCTACCTTTAAGAGGCCGGCTTAGCAAGACCTGGCTCGCAGGACCTCCTAGCTCAGTTTTGGAGGAAATCGTAAACGCAGTTCCGGCTCTCGGCCAATAAAGTCGTACGGCTTAGCTGGTGTCTTTCCGAGTAATCTGCATCGCGATAACGAGATATGGATGCCAAAGCAGGAGGGAAAGCAACACCTAATACGGGTCCTTCTTGTGCCCTAGGTAGGTGCTGGCAAGAAGGGAAAAGCGGCTCCGCAGAGGGTCAACACCGTCGAATCGCAAAATGCCTGCAGCGGTCGCCGTGGACACGGAAACATTCGAGCGCCGCACCTGATTCAGCTTACGTGAATAAAGCCGGCGTTTATGCCTGGCACTGCTTGCCTAGATGACGATTTGGACACATGGAAAAGCTCGTGGTTGTAATTACCAAAGAATCCGCACAAGGCCTAGGAAAACTTTCTCTCGTGCGCTCGGAGCAACAAAGCCATAAAACGTGAAGGCTTGCCTTTCACCAAATATGCCAAACTAACCAAAAGCCTCACTAAATATCCCCGAAAGCTCTTGAATTGCTAAACCACCATACTGCTTGTTTCAAAGCTGCGAGTGGAAAGAGCGCGTCGAAGACCACAATCGGCTTTTCCCAGATAAAAGCACATCGAGGTTATCGCAGCCAAGTGCACCTGTCGCGCGACGAGCGGGAAAATTTCCATTCGAATTCGAATTTAAAAAGGCAGCGTAATCTACACGTAACACACTATCCGCCGCGTAAATTTCAAATTATAATAATTAATTATAGCTTTTTTTCCTTTTCAATAATGAAACCTTTTTTCGTTTCTGGTCCATTGTAATTGAAGTATATACACAAAAATTAAACAATTTTGTAGATTATTTTTTACAAGAAAGTGTGAAATGTCAAATTTTTTAATTTCAAAAATTTCAGTGCTGCCAAAATCAGCAAGCAGAAGTTTCAAAACAGAATTTAAACAAGGTACCAACAGCGTTTTGATAGTTCACGAATTTTGTGAATAAATAGTAGACAACCTTAAGGTTTTTGTTACTCACCTGCTTTTAAAAATATGCCGCTATATGACAAATTCGGCGATTCTCAAAACTTTTTCTCAAATTTTTAACGGTGTTTTATAAGAGAATTTCGGATCTGAGGCAAAAAACGTTAACCGAGTTTTTTAGACCTCTTTTTACGTCACAATGTTGGTACCTCCAGAATTCACATGGTCGACTTAAGAAACACCCTGTATAATTATTTCATTTCTGGGAAGTTTAACACAAACGCCTTTTTGTATGTATTATTGATAACCTCATTTACCTAAAAACGTCATTCATAACTAGAGAACGGCATCAGAAGTATTAAAGAGGCAGTTTGAAATGCAAAAGTAAACATTGTGGACATATTGGTAGGTGTAGAATTAATTGCACCTTATGACTCATGACTAATTTTTTCCCGTAATGAATGAGCGCTCATAAGTACTGTAACGATTCGCCCAGTCGAAACGCGTTTTTGTGAATTAAAATCAATTCGCGCGTTCCAGCCTAGCGATTTCTACGTTACCAGTTTGAATTTTTCGCACGCGCAGCCGGCTACGTCATCAAGAGATCCCTGCTCCACGTATTGCGCTGCTCTCCCACTTAGAAAGCCCGAGGTGGTGGCTTGATGCACGAAACACGAAGAGGAGCTATAAAAGCCGCTTCTCGTCCGCATTCAGGGGCAGACTTCATTCATACATTCATCCGCATACATTCCAGTATCCTTCCAGCCCCAAATCATCCCCAATCCTGATCCTATCCCACCGTTTAAAGAGAGAATTTTACCCGTCCTGTCATTAGTATTTTCCCGTAGCTACGATCGAACCCGAAGCCTCCAGTCTTGGAGACCGTGTTCCTAGCTAAGCTTTAATTGAACCCGTTCCCCAAATAAACAGCTTTAACAAACGACGCCCACGAATGGGACACCGTTTCGCTGTTTAAATTTAACGCTTGTAAATATCCCGAACTAATAATTATTGAACCATCTCCTGGAGGACGCTAGTAAATAATTATACCAAAATTTCCTGGAAGACGTATTCGAAACAAGGGCTAAACAACCAGGCCGTTTCATACGTCAATTTGGTATCACTAAATAAATCCAGCGTCTAACACATTATTTGCTCGGCCTAGAAGGCCCCTGAAAGATTGCACTTAATTTCTGTTTGACTGCAGGTTTGTACTCACCGCTTCAACCATCTTCCTATCGTAACACCGGAGAGCGACCGCGCCACAACGATCTTAACCTATCTTGGGCCGAAGACACGAAGCGGTCCCCCAGGTGGAAGACGCCGCCGATGACTTCTCCTCCGGCCGCAATTCGCACTGCCACTTCACCGTATCCCCGAGATACACCACGCCAGCCCGGTGTCGTAAGGCGATAAACGTAATATATTAGCAATAACCTAAACTTGCAGCTGCACGCGGTTTTCAACGGCGGACGTGACATTTGAGCGCGAAGGTTGGCTCCCCTGCAAATCACTTTGGGCAAAACGTCTCCCTGGCCAGTGGCGTCCCGTCGATTCTTGCAGAAGGCGGCCATTCGGACCTTCCACACACAGATGCAAAACGGGTTGCCGGCGCGCAAAGAACGTGCAACTGGGTGCCCATCGTAATTAATTAAACACATTGTAAAATACATTTTATTTGATTTCTTAAGGACAATACCTATGTTTGTAAATGCTGAACCTTAAATTAAACTGTCTAAAGTTATCCTAGTGTTTGCTTGCTAATATTCAAGTGTATATCTGGCTGAACTAAATTATCTCCGACTGATAAGCTACCCGAAGGAAATTAATTAAATTCATTAGCCCTAATTAGCAGAGGGCTAGTATCGTTACAGTACTATGCAAGTTTGCCGCGACTATTACAAAGATTCAGAAAGGCAGATCGTATTCGTTTTTCCACAATTTTAGTCTTGAAGTGAGAAACAGTTAATCAAATAAACAAACCCACCATATTGCAACGTCATCTACAAGAATACAATTTCAAAACTGTTTACGGCCGCTGGTATATGCAGTTGGCGTTTTGGTCATGACATCGATTACCTTGCAAGACATTTCGCCGAACGGCCAAAGTGCCGACTTCATCGTGGTCGACGTTTTGAGCGAGGCTGGTACTAGCGTTCTAGGCCATTTTGCCGAATGGCCAAAGTGCCGATTAGAAATGCAGTCGGCATCTTGGGCTAAATATAAATTTCTACTCGCGTTCGGCTCCAACGCTAACCTCACGAACGATGTGACGACGGTCAGCGCCGTTCGGCATTTTGGACGAGATCGGCAGATTGGGAGTCGGCGTTTTGGACATGGTCGGCGGAATGGCAGTCGGCGTTTTGGACGAATTATCGGTTCGGCGTTTTGGACAATCTTCATTTTTCCGAATGGCCAAAGTGTCGAATAGATCTGCTGTCGGCGTTTTGGACGAAATACAATTTTCGATTTGTATTCGGCTCCGACGCCAAGCCCACAAACGACGTGATGTCACCGGTCGGCGTTTTGGTCACCGACACCGTTCGGCGTTTTGAACACGTTCGGCAGAATGACAGTCGGGCGGAATGGCAGTCGGCGTTTTGGACGAATTATCGGTTCGGCGTTTTGGGCATTCGGCGTTTTGTCCTGGACCCCATTACATTGAACAGCTTATTCATGCCCATCTTTGTTTTTTACAACAATAAATTACCCTGCATCTGTTAGGTCTCATTTTTGTCAAGAGTAAAGCCTGAGCTATGTGCAAATTAATACTCGTATCTAATCCTCCATTAAAGCAAAAACAGACAAAGTTTTATTTTTTAAAGGTGTTCACTCTGTATATATTTGGCCGAAATGTTCTCGGTGTTCGTCTAACAAACAGTTTTTGAGATATACCGCCAACAGATAGACAAACAGACAGACAGGCGGAATTGAGAAAACCTGCTTTTCGTCATCCAGGGACCCCGAAATGTTAAGATCTATAGAAATCTTGGAAGCTGATTTTTTCGCTATTACAATACATCCTTCGTCTTTTAGACAAAGTAAATAGAGAACTAATGGTTTTATGTTGTTTCTGTTTAGCCCAAAACACCCCTACTTTCGCCGAGAGTAAAAATCTGAGCTACTTATGTGCAAAATATTACTTTTATTAAACTAATAATTTTTTAGTTTTATTTATTAATTTAGCTTGTGACTAAATTCACATCACATACACAGCTATATATGTACACTGGTTTGCAAAAAAGTCGGGTACACTTTAAAAATTAAGTACTTTCCTTATTTATTTGCTACTGCCCTTACAGACCATCCCTTCTCTAACTTAGAAACGATACGAATTTGTTCGTTAATCTTGGCATTTCTCGTTTTGTGCACTACCAAATGAAATGTTTTTAAAGGGTTTTACTCAGTTTCCTCGCAAGTTGACGTTGTAACACTAAATAATTTTACAAGTCAAAGGAAAATAGATGTATAAATATCTTCACGTTCGTAATAATACTAAAATAATAAAATAAAGCACTTGGTAATGCAAATTACATCAAGTTTCAAATAAAAAACATTACCAGCTATGGGATTCGAACTGCAACCACTGCAAACGAGCCTGCGAATGCGATTTCAATGACAGCCGCTCTAGGCCGAAGTAAAGCAGGCGTTTGCTATCTCACCCACCGAGGACACCTCTGATCGGTGTGATGCCTTAAATACAAAGCATTGCCCTTTGTTTTATTTCTTAGAACATTTATCTTGTATCTGTTGGTTCAAATTTTCCTCGAGCGTAAAACCTGAGCTATATGGAAATTATTACCTTTATTTATTTCTCAGTTGAAACAAAATTAAAAAACATTGAATTTTTTAAGATGCTCACCCTGTATCTGTTGGGTCTAAAATAGGCTCTTTTTCATTAAAGTAAACGCTTGAGCTAAGTGCAAAATGTTACTTTGATTTAAGTAATAGTTCTTGAGTTAAAGCAAAAATAGGCAACCTTTTATTTTTAAGGTGCTCACCCTGTATATATTTTATCGACATTGTCTCGGTTTCATGCCAGGACGGCATATAATCCGCATGCGAAATATAGTGTTTCTCCAATAATTAGGTTTTCAGTTATAGCGGCACCCGATAGACAAACAGACGAAATTGGAAAACCTGTTTTTCGTCATCTAGGAACCTCGAAACGTGAGGATATAGGGAAATTTCGAAAGGTGAATTTTCGCGATTACAATACTTTCTTTTTCTTTTAGACGAGGGAAGTAAAAAATTGTGCAGGATCGTAAAAATTAGAAAGACCATGAGAAAGCTTTTCCTCAAAAGGGGCAACACAGGATATACAGTCTGTCCATCTGTCTGTTGGCGGTATAATTAAAAAAGTATTTGTTCAAGGAAGACGTTATTTTGCATGCGAATTATGCGTATGTCTATCTGGCTCAAAACCGAATACGGTCAAATTACATTGTAAACACTTCAAAAATAAAATGTAGTGTATTTTTGCTTTAACTGAGGAAAGTATAGAAGCAACAATTTGCACATAGCTCAGGTTTTACCATTGACGAGAAGGGGACAAAAACTATACAGGATAAACATCGCAAATGGGACAAAAATCTATAACGTTTTTATAACGCTGACAGAAGCGAATATAGTTCGTACCCGGTCGTGGCGCAATGGTTCAAGCCACGAAAGCCTCTGCTCGCGCCTGCGAGCTCGAGTTTGGATTCCACCGACAGCATTGTTTTATTTTATTTGCAAATTGAAGTAATGTGCATTACTAAGTGTTTCCATTTACTGTTTCGGTATTATTGGTAATGTTATGATATTTGTACATATTTTGTACATAACTGTGAATACTCTTGTTTTTTCTATATTTGCGAAATTTGCAGTTTCAAAACGTCCACTTGCGAGAGAAATTCCGAGTAAAGCCTTTTACCGATTTTTTTTTAGTTTTAATTAAATTACTGACGTTTAAGTTTGTTGCATATTGTATGCTATATTTAATAGATGTAAATATTGTTTAAGTTTGTTGCATATTGTATGCTATATTTAATAGATGTAAATATTGAAAAATAATTAGTAAGTCTGGATAATAGTAATAATAATAATAATAATAATAATAACAGCAACATTTACACACTAATAAATAAAAAAAAATTAATTTGGGTGTCATACTACATAATATAGCTACAAAGAGATTTTCGGAAATAGGGTTCTTTTGTAATTGCATGAATTTTAGACGCAGTCGTACCATGCATGCAAGTGATATGTTGGTGCGTATGCAAATACATTTGAAACAACACCCTTTAAACTTTTATCTCAATTTTTTTTATTGGTCTTTCCCTAGTGACTAAAGATCGTGGTTATATGGAAGAGTTCGTCCATCAACTAGTGGTCTACGATTTTTCTCAGTAAGCAAGGTTACGTGTAGAAAAAAACTGGTAGCTTTCTTAACTTGGTCCGACCATCTAGTGGGAGACCTATTGTATATATGTAGTTTTAAAAAACTGATTTAAACCATTTATTCTATTTTATTATTGAAATAATAAAAGCATTAGTTCCATTTTTGAAAATTTTCAGGGAAGTCATTCACTTTTACTTCTTCTGGTGTCATCTTCCAAGAAAGATTAGCTGTCATCAAAGCAATTGTCTTTCTGTCAACAGAGCCATTCTTTCCAATTCTTTAACCAGGAAGCTCTTTTCTGAACCACACCACTTTTCCCACAAATTTTTCTCTGCATAATTATTATACGGAGCAGTAGATATGTTGTTCCTCTCATAGTATCTGCAAGGAGTAGTACTGTTGCGATTGTGGTATCTAATCTTCCACAATGACTGAACATTTTAAGTGACTGCTAATATTTTTGGAAGTACAGTAGCCGCCCCATAGGCTTAGGAAAAGCTATTTAGTCTTTTGTATTACCATGTGGTAATAACATACAAAATATTTAAAAAAAACTTCAATCTGCTGGTCAACTCAATTAAAGTCGTCTTCTATTTTATTTGTTTGCTTTAAAGGATCATATTTGGAAAATATTTGACATAGTCTATGACAAGCGCATACACTTTTAAACTGAGTAGTAAAGTTTTATAAAAAAGAAGTCAAAATTATAATGAATTCAGTATGTTGTCCATGTTGTTCCATTTAAATGTATGTAGGCACAAGGTGAATACTATTTACTAATATAGAGAGCGAGCTTCAATCTTAAGTACTTTCCGAAGATTGAGGATGATCCTTGCATTATTTCATAAAAAAAATTATTTGTGCGGGTTTATATTTCCGAAACTAAGCGTTTAGGACAAACGGGTTAGTTTCGGAAATATGAAACCCGCAAAACCACATGACTAAAAATAACAGCGTTGTTGATGTTGTTATAGTTTTATTGTTTCTTAAGGTTTCTTTTTCGAAGAATCGTCAAGTTGAATTAATTACTCTGAAAAATGGATTATAACTGACTTTGTGTATATTTTATTCGATAAAATTCTATGTGGGTTTGCATGTGCAAAGTGTTACTTGAAAACTTGAACAAGCTGTATTTCGGAAATTGAGCTGTTAAGGGCTTAGGTTCAAATAACATTTTCTTCAAGAAATAACTCAAGGAATAATATCATTAATTTTCGAAACGCACTTAAGAGCCACTTTGTATAGTAGTATAAATAGCATTGATGCTGTGCATGTTCAATGTAAACAGTACCTACAATAAAGAAAATTAAAACTACTAATATATTTAGAACGATTGCATAGATTCATTATAAGTTGAAATAGAAAATATGTATATCTCAAGTTTTTTTGATTTCTAGCAAATTAGATATTTTTATTATTATAAAACTTGTTGTTCATTCGCAGTTACTCAGTGGATATTTTGTCGTAGTACTGAAAACACGCTTATACTATTTGATACAACCGACTGTTGAGAAAATTTCACCCACTAAGGAAAGAGAGTTGGAAAACAGAACTGGCTACAAAAATAACACCGAAGTGCTTTCTAGGTCTTCAGAATGAGGAAACATTTTCTGCCAGAAAATAAAAACTTTCGTTTCGAAATGCAAAGCGGCAACAATAAGAATTCCGGATGCGAAACTTTCCAGTTAGCTCCATTTGCGTAATTACTTATTAAAGCACCATCACGGCAATTTTTCTGCTGAATGTAGGTGTAAGTAGAAAAATATCAACATTATCTTCCAGAGAGGCCACTTTCTAATGGTTTCCGCTATTTCCACCTATCGTTTAATCAGCTTCATCAATTTAATGGATTATTGCTTGCATTTCCCTCTAATGCAAACGTTTCAACAATAAATTATCGACGATTTCGTCATTTTTGCATTAAAGCAGATTTAAATACAGTCCTAATGGCTTATAATCCCGCAGTTTAACCTACTTGGCCTTTGAAATAAACTTCTACAGAGCCATTATTTTACTTTAATGGTAATAAATTATGATATATCGATGATACTCCCGTTACATGAGGACAGTTTTATTTAACATAATGTGTTTGTGATTGATATCTTGGTAATGGTGGTTTGGTACAGGGTGATTTACTAGCTCAACGACAAATTTTTATTGCCCCTTTAGGCGGCTCGAAGAAATCAAACATCACTGTCAAGTGATTAAATTAGGTTAAATGTTTGTTAGTTTTAATCTAATCCCATTGTAATCTTCGACTGCAATAGTAATAGATTAACTGGGCTTTATATGCAAACGAATATACATCCAGAGACATCTGCTTTAGTTAAAGATGTAAATGTTACTGTTCATTTTTTTTTATAAATAGATAATGTGTTTATGGTCAAAACATTTGCAGAAATGCACGTTTAGTAACAATATTAAAAAACTCACTCAGTATATTGGAAAATAGTTTCTCGATTTGACTACAAATTTAGTGTTTCTTAAAAGAAATACTAATTTTGTTAGAAAAGGGGAGAAGGTATGTGAATAGACGGATGCAGTTAGGGTGGTGTTAGTTTAGATTATATCATTTCGCTTAAATAATTAGCACCATTTGTCAGAATTAGTTTTTGTTGGCGTTGGCAGTTGTTCTATATTATCTATCAATTTCACAGCTACTTTGATTTAATTTCATTAAATTGAACAACGGAAATAGCGAACAAGTTCTACCCTGTTGTACTATTCAAGACAAAAAAGTGGTACAACTCTTGATAGAGATTTTAGCACTATTTGGTTAGCTGACACAAGGCTTTAAACAATTATATTTACTATAACAACTGTTATTCATAGCAATGTCCAAACAGGTTGACTGTTAAGTTAGAAATACGTTTTTTATTTTCATCCTAGCGACTACCGCCTCCTCCCCTCCCCCCCCCCCCCCCCGGACCGGTTAAGCAATACTTCAGAGGGAACGGGCGTGACTTAAACCTAAACTTTAACTAAGTGAAAATCCCAAACCGCCAGTGCTGGGAGTCGAACTCTCGCCCGCTCCGGCTTGAGCGATCCGTCTTTTCACCGTGGCCCCAGCTGCAGCGGCGATCGCCACTCGCCTACCGAGGTCCCAAGTTAGAAATACCTAGCAACTATGCATATTAAAGCAGTTGTTTATCTTGCATAGTACATAATAAAATGTTATTATTTTATCTATAATCAATTTATATATTATATATTATCTCTGACAATATTTACCAGAATCCTGCTTCCCAGTCTTGTTATATGGTCGCTTTACTGATATCTGGGTACTGCATTCGTTTCATATGTCTTTTATTCTAATACGATGTTTTAACTAAAGAGCGTTTATTAAAATTTGTGGTTTAGTTAGCTGTGATCGTTGTATTGTACGTCGTAACGTATTCTACACGCACATTTTGAAATGCTACTGCTGCTTCTAGGAATCTATTTTATCAGCAACAGAAAGGAGCACATTTTTGACGTTGTTACTAATTATTCTAATAAGATATGTATTGTTATTATTCGTTAATTCCCTACGTTTTGGGTGACATAAATATTTGTCGTAAAATTAGCTTGCTGCGATGCACGTAATTAAACATTGAAATTAATTATTTGCTTTCTAAACATTAGCTAATTTGAAAAAAATGCATCAATTAATTACACAAAGACTTTGCAATAAAACGTAAAACTAATTGCATCATTGTCTTTAGCGTTTTTCGAAGCACATATGTACAAAAAATGGCATCTGTCCTAAACCGAACCATGTCAAAGCAATTTTAGCACATATAGGCTATGCTCCGCACAAAACTTAGATGTACTACCGCAAAAGTGGTTTCCCAGCCTTGCTGTAAGTGTATGAATGTTATCTAACAGGGGGCAATTTTATTCACAAAGTTTTGTACCAATAGCTAAATGTGACACTGCAACCAGCACGTTCGCTTTAAGTCACGGAGTCTAACAGCTCTGCCAGTGGATGAAGGCTTCAAAATGTCCAGAAATACCTCCTCCAAGCATATGCCTGCCTTGCAACTTGCACGGATTTTTTTATGAAGCATCTTGGGTGAATAAATGTTTCGTAGCAGCCCTAACTTACGGGTATGTAAATTCGTATCTTTAAAAAGTGCAATGCTCAGTTTTCTGTGCTTGCAGGCCTCTCCTATCTGAAACACACACCTGCTCCTTAGCTACACCTGAGTGGTGGAGTTCAATTCTGTGATAGAGCTTCTCGTTCTAAAGCAGAAAACTTGAGTTCCAGGCCTAGCGACGTTACATTAATCATTACACAAATGTAGTGCCAATATGATTAAAATTTTCTAATCTAGCTCTGCCAATTGAGGAGTCAACGTCCGTAAATAGATCCAACTAAGAAATATAGGCCATAAAATGTACTTCCACTATGCAGTGGTCATGAAAATGGCACCAAATGACGGAAAATTAAACACTTGTAGTGTACTACTAGAAATGACCGCAATTTATTTATTTATTTTTATTTATTTATTTATGCAACCAACAGTTACCACCAAATAAAGGTTGCAATATTACATATATACATATAAGAAAATACAAAAATAGAGATACCGTAATAGTAATATGTAGTAATCATATTAAAAGACACACACAATAAATTATAAGAAAAAAATAAAATAAATGCGGAATCTACATAGTCGCAACTGCGAATAAAAGTTAATACTAAACGAAGTGTCAGTGTAGTGTCACGACAGAAGCACACATCAGCATCGGGTCCCCCATCAACAGCGTACAATACACGCTGATGCTGCACAACCAGACGACGGCACCGCACCATCCCATCCCGACACCCACCAAACACCCTGCCCTATCTAATAAGTTCCAATATTAAACCTTTTTTATATGAAGCCAGACTCATTGCAAATATATCCAAATGGCTGAAGTTATTAGATACAGTACTTAGTTTATAAATAGGCGAATTCATCGAAAAGTTAGTTCTGCAAGTACTAATGTAAAATACAGATCTGTTTCTACTGGGATAATGTGGAACATTAAATTTGAAAAACCGTAGAAGATTGGAACAGTCTATTAAATTATGCAAAATCTTGTAAACAATTATTGCCGAAAGTAATTTACGTCGTCTTTCCAATGACAGTATATTAAATTCTGCAATGTTGAAACTAATTTTTTTCGCCTTTTTTGGTGAGCGGGAAAACGAAATAAACAAAATTTACGACTTGAATGGTTAGTGACATTTAACTATGTTGCTCCAAAATAGCAGTTATATTTGCAAGCTTACTATATTTATGGATCTTGCTGTGGAGTTAATGCCTAAACCTAATAAGAAAGGAGAGACCGATGGTCCACAACTGGGCATGATTACAAAAATTTCGATGACGACGACTTGCTGTTTTTTTTATCTTTTTATTGTTTTATCTCAAACACTAAGCCATATTGGGTATATTCAGCATTAAAATGCGCAACTTTGCCCCAATTTAACTGTCTTCAAAAATTAAAATATGAAAAAATATTACTATTGTCAGTCATGTTTTTTCGTTAGAAGATTTTGCAGCAAATTTTTTGTTGAAATCAGAAATTACTAATGGTTTTTAAGTAAAATCATTAGTAATGTCAAAACATACTAGTTATTGATTATTAGAAGTCAAATTACAGTAACGTTTTTAATATAGCTTCTTCAGACATGATTACAGTTTGTTTATACAATTTAAAAATTTTGTTTGGGACTCACACATTTAAAAGGCACAAAAGTTATTTATCTTTTGTATTGTTTTTTCTTTCTTTTTGTTTATATTAATTCCTAGTTATTATGGTTGTAGTTTTATATTGTTTAATTACACACATGAAAAACTTTGTTAAAAGTGTAAAATTGGATTTCACCTTTGTTTGATGTAGTAGTTTGTAGTTATATGGTTGGTTGTTGGATTTATTAAAAAGTTTTCCTTTCTTTTTCCTTCTTTCTAAGACTTGTTATAGAAGTTTTGTAGGTAGGTATGTTTTGTATTTTATAGATCCTCATTTGTGTTGGTGTTCTTCCACCCTGGTTTTGAGGTTTTTTAAATTTTGTCTTAATTTCTATAAATGTATTTTGGATACAAAGGCGTTCTTATTATGAAATATTTTCAATTGTTTGTTTAATTATAGTGACGCTTGTTTCGGGATCACTGTAAGTTGTTTTTTGTTAAATAAATAAAACGTGCAATAATTTCAAATAGGTTGAAATACTTTTTAAGTTCTCGTTGTAGGAACCATTCTGTTTCATTTATGACGTATTTCTATTGAAAACATTTGTTTTGTGTTTATTAAGATTTTGTTCCCCTCTATAAATTGGTAATTGATTTTTTGTTTTAAAAACACTTCTGTTCTTGTTTGTATTTGTGCATAGTTATTTGTTTTTATTGGAACAGAGATGGATAAAGTTCTAGATTTTTGGTTGATCAGCTTGGGTATAAGAAGCAGGTTTGGAGATTTGTTTTTCCCCTCTTTCTTTGTTTAGTTATTACACTTTTTGGGCTTAATTTATTAATAACTGCCACCTATAATTTGATTTTAGCGCTCTGTCTAATGTTGTATTTTTTAATTTAGATTTAATGATCTAATCAAATGGGTTGGGTTGTTACATCCTGCCAATTTGTTATTTAGACTTCCAAATTAGTTGATAATATACTGGCTTTTACCTTAACTGTTCTGGTTTTTATTGAATTCAATCGTTTTAGGCTGTCTATTTAACTAAAGGGATTTTTGAAATGATGGGAAAATAATCTCAAATTTAAACTTAAGCTACCCCACCTCACATTTAAAACGCAGAAAACAAATCAGAGTTGGCTTTATTTAAACAATTACGTGTGCTATTACCTATCTATGCGTTGCCTGCGTAACATTACGTAAGTAAACAACGCCACAAAACACTCAATGGAAAGAGAGAACTCGCTGGTTTAATTTTAGAAAAATGGATTTCTGACTTTGAATATGCTCCTGCAACTAATGTTTAGGCCTTTATGCCCCCCCCCCCCCCAACAAGTCCCTCGCTGAGTAGGCAGGTTACTTTATTATCAGTTGGCCTGCATTGAAAGCCTCTTGAAGACTCGCTAAAGCGACGCCTGTAGCTTGCTCAATGCTCCCGGCTACAAACTCAGTTCCTGTGGCCACAGCTAAGGCTCAGATGCGACTCGCGATGTGTGCTGATTACGAGGGGGGATGATAATTAGTTAGCCTCCACATATTTGAAATACATGACTATAAATGTATATTAAAAAATGTCAACTTCCATCTTTGAATTGGCAATACTGAAAATATAGAGTCCATCAGTGATACAGTTTCTTCTTAGCAGCTGTTTAAAGAAATCGTGTGTTGCATTTGTTTAACAATGGAAAGTACTGACCATTGTGCGGTTATTTAATGTTGCATACAAAAGTCTTAAAAGGTGCAAACATTTTTGATTAGACGAAAACTGCGTTAGGTGAATGTGCCATCATATACGCCCGAAAAAAATTAGATGGTTCAATTTAATAGAGCCGCACCAACGTCCAAGATAACCACCTCTCTGAATGCTAAATAAGTGTCACTACAACAGAAATGGTTACCAAAATCCACAATATGGTGTTAAAAGACAAATGATTGAAATTGAGTGAAATAGCTAATGTAGTAAACATCTCAAAAGAGCTGGTGTGCGATATTTTAACCCAAGAATTGGGCACGAAAAGGCTGTCCGCATGATGGGTGCCGCGTTTGCTTTTACCAGGAAAATGCACGTTCTCACACTAGAGTTACTGCAATGGGTAAAATCAACGAATTAAAGCAGAATTTGTTTTCGCATCCACTTTATTTGCTCTATTTGGCTCCCTCGGACTTCGACTTATTCCCGATGCTCAAAATTTTCTGTTGGTACCTATTTTGTAGACCTTGAGTAAAACACCTTTCGTCATGGGATCAAAGCTTTCGAGCATCGCTGGACAAAATGTATTGAGCGTGTAAAAAGCTATGTTAAAAAATAAAAATAATTTTGGAAACATAAAACCGGTCTTTTATTGTTAGGCTAACCAATTATCATCCGGCCCTCGTACTTTGGGCTTTAAGGCCTCCGCTTTTTATTTGGACCACCAGCAAATCGCCACCCAAACAGCAGTTAAACTCGATGCACACCCGAACACCTTTTACCTTTTGTCGAGGTGTAAGGAATAAAATCAAAATCTCTGCAGCCTATCAAACAACACTTTTTAAATTGGATAAATTGGTATGTATTATCTTCTTACTTCATTTTTTGTGGGAAGCCGAAACACACTCAAGCTTCGCTTCTTGATTCCCCATTCTTTTTTTTTGTTATTGCTCTTTTTTAAACTTTGCTACGATTACAGTTTCATAGTCAAGTCAAGACTAATGTTATTTTGATTAGAATTTCAACTACCAATTATTTCAATGCTAATGCTATTTGAGTACATTTTTAAATTCAAATTATTACATTTATCAAATATTTTAAATTAATATTAGCAATGCTTGAATTATGCTATCATAATTGTATTGACTTAAGTCGTGTTCATTGCAGTATTTGTTGTTGCTTGTGAAAAATTGTACTATTTACCAAATTTACAGTAGCAGATGTTGAATTTTGGTGTCGAACGATATTCTCACTGAATATGCTCTCGTGCATGAATTCCTCCACTAAATTGTATTTCCATGCCATTTTCGCATTTTAATTGTAATCGTAATTAAAACATATGTGGCAATTCACTAATAAACTTTTCGGAAAAGAATCAATGAGCTTGGGATATTATAAGTGAAAATTATTTAAAAAGCTTTTTGTCGTGTACTGACATGTCTTGAAAAATATAATAACTAGAGCTGCTAATATTAAAACTTCGTAGTGTTCAGACAATCATTGCGATTGCCCTTTTAATGCGATATTTGCTATTAAGACTATTGCATACATATGCCAAGTACGTCACTTAGAACCATTGAACCAATCAGAAAACTTAGTAACTTACATTTTAAATTTTAAACCAACCACAGAACGATTAAGTGATAAATGCAGAGTATGCGACTATCATTATACACTGGTCAGTTTTGAATTGAACTACCCAAATGCAACATCCCTTTAATGTTGTAAATTGCTATGTATTAACATTAAATATACAATTATTATTTGTTTTACTGTTGTACTATTTCTAACGCAATGGATTTATGCAATAGTCACGCAAAATATATTTCCTGCATAATTGCTTTACCTCGATTATTACACTCAACTGTCACAGGACCGATATCAATCAATGAGAACAATACATTTTTTTAAAATCGACCAATCCTGAACTGATTAGCTGATACGCACCAAAGCGCTGCTTATCAAGCGATAAGCGCCTTAGGGATGATTATCGATCTCCTGCATGGTGTTTTAATTAGAGGTAGAAATGGAAAAAACAATCAACTTGAGTTTCTTTTTGCGTTATTAGATCAATTTTAAATTATAATTCGCATACGGGTTTTGTGTAATAATCTTCAAAATATAAACGCCGTCAAGCCTTCCTTGTTATATTACTAAAGATATAATCCTGACCAGGGATGCACTTCTGCTTGATGCTTTAGAAAATCCGCACCCCAGCTAAGCTGTCATGCAGATTTTCATCGCAACAGGCAGTGGTGCATTCCCTGACCAGGATTATCGGCAAGTCACCATGTACTTAATATAATTACTGTGAGAATCATCTATCAGGTAAACAATATTGATATGATTAGCGCAGTTATTATGTTGTTCATTTTGTTTTAAGTTAAAAATTTAAAAAATCCACTGTACTTGTTAGTTATTTTTACTTCCCTCGTCTGAAAGGCAAAGGAAGTATTGTAATCAAGAAAAACTCACCTTTCGAGATTTCTTCAGATATTCACGTTTTAGGGTCCCTAGATGACGAAAAACACTTTTTCTCAATTTTGTCTGTCTGTCTGTCTGTTTGCCTGTTGGAAGTATAACTCAAAAAATATTTGTCGGAGGAAGACGATATTTTGCATACACGTTATATACAGAGTGGTAACTTGCGCGACGCAGCATAGAGATTTCAATGGTAAATTTTTAATGTTTGATTATTGGCTCCCCTATTTTTTTTTAAATTTAAGGTTAACTAAGTTTTTTGTAGAGAAAAAATACTGTATCTGTACGTACTATTGTTTAAAATTTTCCAATTACCGACGCTTCTAGGGTTTCATCAACGAAATAAAAATACAATTTAAAAAAAATCACTGACGCCCTTGAAATTATGTAAACAAACAACATGTACATTTACCTTTATTTTTGCTGTTTGACGTTTATAACTGACTACTAAATTCTGTTCTCGTTAAAATGTATTCGTTTTTTCTAGAGAAAATGCTGTAGGTATCTTTACATACCATCGTTTATAATTTTCCGGAACCGGAAAAATCAAAGAAATTAGTAGCTATAAAGAGCGGGATTTAATTAAATACCATAACAAAACATAATTATATATCGAAGTAATAAAAAATTGGGACAGAAAAAATACGCGGATACCTTTAATAACGTTGAGTTCAGTCAAAATGTTACATCTAAACTACGCTTTTGGAAAAATAGGGTAACTGCGTAATTTTCCTGTCCCAGTTTTCTATGACTTCAATGGTACGTACAATCATAATACAAAAACACAAAAATTAATAAATTATAACAAATGTTCAAACAAAGCACCATTAACTACTAAACAATAACCCAACCTGTCGTAAAATTGCCTAAAGTTTGCTAACTGATATTGTGATATTTTATCGTATTGGGCTTGAATACAATTTTTTAGCTCTTCAATAGTTTGAAAGGTTCTTCCTGAGTAAATTTGCCATTTTAAATGTCCCCAAAGAAAAAAATCGTTGGGCGAAAGATCCGGGGACCTAGCACGCCAGTTAATTAAATAATTTGGACCAATCACCTTATTGGAAAAATTGTAGTCTACAAAGTCGCGCACTTCACGAGTGTTGTGTGCGGGGCACCCATCCATCTGAAGCCAAATCTCTTGATCGTCTCTAGCAACTTCGGTCACCGCCGGAGCTATATCTCCTTCTGCAAAACAACTGCAAAAGCGCTCTCCTGTGAGGTTTTCACTTAATAAAAATGATCCTATAATGTGATGACCTAGTATTCCCGCTCAAACATTAACTTTTTGGGGATATTGGGCACTGGTTTGTAAAATGCTGCGTGGATTTTCAGTAGCCCATACTCTGCAATTTTGCACATTTGGTCCATTATGCAGTGTGAATGTGCATTCATCCGTAAACAAAACGTTATTCAAACGCGACAGGGAGTCTTTGTTACATTTGTCCATAATTTAGAAGCAAAATTCACTTCTCTTCTCCATATCACGTTTAAGCAACTCTTGGTGACACTGATATTTGTAAGAGCAAAACTTGTGTTTTTTTCAAAATTCGCAGGACTCGGCTGTGATGCAAGCCAATATCTTGCGCTATTTGCCTTAAACTTACACTAGGATTTCCAGCTATTGCTGCCAAAACATTCGAGGTGTTGTCATTTTCCTCATGTTGCTGCAGGTTTTGAGCGTAATTGTTACATTCACAATTATTTAATACTGTGCCTGTAGTTTCAAATTTACGTATTAATCTATCAATCGTTGAACTACTTGCAATTTGCCGATTCGTATATTTTACGCTAAACGAAGCACTTACTTGACGAGCACTATTTCCAGCATAAAATCATTTTCGCATTTCTACTTTTTCTTCAGTTGAATACATTTTAACGGAAAGAATATTTTAATGATCTGTTATAAACGTCAAAGCGCAATGACAAAGGTAAATGTGCATGTTGTTTGTTTACATATTTCCAAAGCACCACTGATTTTTTCAAAAATAGCATTTCTATTTCTTTAATTTTCGACTGAAATCCCTATGCTGCATCGCTCAAGTTACCACCCTGTATATTCCTGGAAGTAAACCGGGAACATTTCAGACAAATATATGCAGGGTAAGCTCCTTGAAAAAATAAAATTTTGTTTATTTTTCATTCAACTTAGTAATACATACAAGTAATAATTTGTACATAGTGCAGGCTTTATTCTTACCAAAAATGGGAGCCAAAAGATACAGAATAAATGTTTGACGATACAAAAACAAGGCACAAATTAGCGCGTTACTAAATATAGCTGCGATGTAGGAATACGAGAGGTCGGTCCTTCGTGGCGCAGGTAGAAATTGCCCGTTCCCTTACAAATCTCACAAAACGTTGTAGGCTGCACACGCGGTCCGCCCTCCGTTCGAATTCGACCATCGGTAACTTTTTTATTTGAAAATTTATTTAATTTATTAGAAACGTGAAGATATTTTTACTTCTAACTTAATTTGATTTTTAAAATTATGTAGTGTCACAACGTCGACGAGAGAAATTTTGGGTAAAGCCTTTTACAGATTTTTTCTAAAATGATTGTTTAGGTCGAAATTTAAAAAAAACTATATACGAACAAACACAAATTGTGTGACTACGTACAGGGTCCTCTTGTAATACTCAGTTCAGGGCGCGTCATTTCACACATAGGAACATGGCTTGAGACGCGGCTGGTTAGGTCCACGGTAATATAATTTCCCAGTTATCTGGCACTTTTTTACCGACGTACTAGGTGATGTGGTTAACACCACGACGACCGTTTTACTTTTCATATTCCTGCAACCGTCTCGATTCCCCAATTTTTAAAGGGACTGGTGGACCGCTCTCCAGTTGCGAAATGTGGGAATTCAACGCTGTACCGTGGCACCGCAGTCAAGCTCCCTAACCTCTCGGCTACGCTGGGGCTCCTCTTGTAATATTAGGTCAACAAATTAGGAGAGGATAACAGAGACGTAGGAGAAGTAGGTTTATACGACACAAACAAATGTTTCTTCTTAACAGATTTTCTTGCCCAGACACTCTGTATACACGTTCGATTGCGTGTCTATATAAAATCTTAAACTCAATAAGTTCCGCTACTGAGCAACCTTCATTTATAATTGGGTGATGGTTTTTCACTTTCTTCAAGATTTGTAAAATAAAAAAATCTGTAAAGGGGTTTGCCCGTAACTCTCCTCGCGCGAATTTAATCCATTTGCAAATTAAAAAACTCTGGTGTGATACACGCACACAAGTTCCTTTTACAGTGATCTTATAATCAGTCAAAAATTTTATTTTTAATTTTGAAGCATTTGTCAAAAATTTTCAAAAATTACAAATTCTACAGAAACCATACAAAATAAGGCGTTAGTTAAAATAACAATTTTAATTCAAAAATGTAATAATATACCGGGTGTTCTATTTAAAATATGAGTTAATAAAAAAAGAAAAAAGCAAAAGAAACCAATTTTAGAGGTATTCAACTGGAGAATCACCTATCTCACATCAATACACATTAAAAATGTAATAAGAATGAGTCGTTTTTATAAAAATCGAAAAAAACTGAAAAATCTACTTCCGGCTATGACCTTTTCTTCAAAAGCTTGCTGTTGCATCTAGATAGTAAACAAAACTTATATATGAAGTTTCAACGTTATACCTCTTTTCGTTTTTCAGGTATTCTGTTCACACGCAGACAGACACACAGACAAGCAGACTGACAGACAGACCAATGAACGTCTTAGTCTTGCCGTCGAATGAGGAAGACGTGTGGTGTTATAGTGACAATTATTTCGAGGAAATGTCATCTTGCAATACTTGCACACTACCCATTAATATAAGAAGTCTCCAGGTCTACAATGTGGTGGACCATGTGGCTTTTATTATCACTCAAAATGTGTCGGATTAGTTCCCGAACAGCTAACATTTCTAAAATGTCCGGGTTCGTTTTGGAATTGCGAAAACTGTCGTGGTGGTGGAATTTGAAATGATTCGGTAGTTATTGAGGATGATAATGATATTCCGGAGAATACTAGCAGCGTGTCTATTTCTAAAATGTTATCGGAGTTCAAGAGAGATATTTTAAATTCGATGGACACGAAATTCGATTCTCTTTTGAAATCTGTACAGTTTTGCTCCGATAAGGTCTGAGACGTTGAGCGTGAATTAAAATCCATCAAGAACCAACTAAAAAGTATTGATACCCTTAAAGCAGAAAACACAGCGCTCAAAGCAGAACTTACCAGACTAGAGAAAAAAGTTGAAGATCTTGAACAGTACAGCAGGCTTAACAACTTGGAAATCCAAAATGTTCCGGAGAAACAAAATGAGAATGTTTTTCAACTGATTCAGACGATAGGTGAAAAAATTGATTGCCCTGTCCCCGCGTATTGACCGTAGTAAGGATATTCCACGTAATGTTATTGTCAAGTTTATATCTCGTCAAGCCAGAAGCAATTTCTTAGCATCTGCGAAAGCTAGAAAAGGTTTAAGCAGTTCCGACCTTGGCCTCGCGGTAAGCGAAAGAAGAATTTATATTAATGAGAATCTAATACCAAAAGCTAAACTTTTGTATAAGAAAGTCCGTGAAGCTGCTCATATAAAATGTCTGGATAAATAGTTGCAAGATATTTATTCGTAAAACAGATGTACCAAAAATTATTCATATCTCGTGTGAAACTGATATAGCTAAGCTAGTGTAATTTGCTGTCCGTGGGATATTCAAAAATTTATCAGAATGTAAGATGACTCAGAACAAAAAAGTCCTGACTCACTTATTCACTCACTCATCAACGCCCAGCCGAAACCCTTGGACCTAGAAAGCTAAAATTTTGCACAGAGGTTCCCTTTATAATGTATACAAGGAATAAGGAAGGATATTTCGAAATTCAACCCCTAAAGGGGTAAAATGGGGGTTCCAATTTTGTATGGAGAAATAATATTAAATAGACATTTCGACTTGAAACTTCGTAGGAGTACTCCTAAAATCAAATAAGCAAACATGTATTTCGTGATTTTCCGAAAATCAACCCCTTAAGGGGTGAAATGGGGTAAATAAGCCTAAAATACGATATGGGTGTCGTTACTGAGGTTTTTTGGGACGTTGATTGCGAAAATGGCATTTATTTTTAAATCCAAGACAGTGGACATGACATAAGAGAAGGGACGGGACGGGACGGAACTGGACTGGACTGGACGGGAAGGGACGGGACGGGACGGGACGGGACGGGACGAGACGGGACTAGACGGAAAGGAAAGGGACGGGACGGGACGGGAAAGGACGAGACGGGACGAGGTGGGACGGAACGGGACGGGACGGAAAGGGAAGGGATGGGATGGAAGGGGAGGGGACGGGACGGGACGGGACGGGATGGGACGGTACGGAGACGGTGACGGAGAAAGGTACGGGGCGGGGACGGGGATAGGATGGGATGGGATGGGATGACAGAAAATAATTAGTCATTATTTAATACACAAATAACGAACTTCGCGCGAACGAAGACGAGGGTAACAGCTAGTACTGTATATATGTTGTGTTTACATACCTCCGGGGTCGAATTTTAGAACCGCTTTAAATTATTTTCTTGCAAAATTATCTAACATCATGTCTTCTTTAAAAAATAACGAAACAATTTTAATTTGTGGCGATTTTAATCTGCCTAACATTAATTGGGTTAAAAACAGTGACAATCATAGCATGCAACCGTCAATTACTTATGATTATATTTCAAATGTATTTATAGATTTATTTTCTGAAAACCATTTATTTCAATTTAGTAGCATAAAAATACAAATTCTCGAATTTTAGATCTTATTCTTTCAAGTTGCGAAAATGTAGAAGTTATGAAGTGTGACCAGTCACTAAGTGTTGTCGATAGTCACCACCCACCTCTTGAAATATATTTCAAATCTGAATTAGTTAAGCCGCTTACTGAGGCCAATCGTGTAATTCAGTGATTCCCAAAGTGGGCGATACCGCCCGATGGGGGGCGTTTGAACGATCCAGGGGGGCGATAGTAGCCTCGGGTTCATTTGGGGGGCGGTGAATAAAAATAAGGGGGCGGTGAAAGCTTAAAGAAGGAAGAGAAGATAAGAAGAAGATTTTGAAAAACCGTTCGTACATATTTCATCTGTTGTGTAACATAGTGTAACATTATTATCCAAATAAACACACAAAATGCAAGTTACAGATTTATTTATTCCATGAAGACTATTTACGATCATTAACTATTGTTATTCTTCTCCATACCATTTGTTACTTTATTTATTCAGTCTGTTTATTAAAATTCATGTATTCTCCGTTTCTTTAATTTTACTTTATCACACCCTTTAATACACCATTCAGAAAGTAAATACCATTATAATAAAGAGATTTTATTATTCAAATTTGCTTTTACTCAAAATACAGGTTACAAATTCAGAAAAAATTTGGTTATTTTCAAAATATTTTCTCTAGCAATAATAATTTATACCAAATTTCTATATGATATATTTTATTATAAAATTTCATAATTGACTTTTTCAGATAATCATTTGAGTTTAGCTTTCACTTTAGTTATTCTGATTATCAGTTAATACAAATTAAAATCTAAGCTCTGATGTTACCATTCAACTATCCCAACTAAATCAACTTATATGCTCAAACCTTTTCAATAAACTATTCAGAATTTAACAGTAACTGTATCTAATGTATCATTCATTAAACAATTCTCAAATACTTATGTTTATGTGTATAAATCCCGCCTTGTACTTTTCAATTGCTAATTAATTTATTCTTTCAAAATAATTTCCTACCTAGAAATACTCTTATAGATAATTATCAGTCTCGAGAAGCTACCACTACAATATCTTTCTGTTTGTTCGCTTAAAGAATGTAGATTTCCAGGGGGCGCTGAATAATTTTTCTTTTGAAAAGGGGGCGCTAGGCCAAATAAGTTTGGGAACCACTGGTGTAATTTATAATTTCAGGAAAACCGACTATAACTCAATTAATGCTAGGTTATCCTCAATTGATTGGAAAAGAGAAATGGAAATTCTTAATACTGACGATTCCGTAAGCAAACTGTATGAAATTCTCAATGCTCTTATTACCGAATATGTACCAATAGTTTTCAAACGTAATGATGATTATCCTATTTGGTTCTCTCTCGAGTTAATTAAGTTAATGAGGGAGAAGTATAAAGCACATCGGAAATACAAAAAATACAAATCACCGTTAGATTACAGGAACTATTATGCCGCAGCAGCATGGATTTTGTTCTAACAGATCTGTTTCATCAAATTTACTTATTTTCAAAAATTTTATAAAAAACTGTATGGATGAAAGATTAGAAGTACATGCTGTGTATACCGACTTTAGCAAAGCCTTTGATAAGGTCGATCACTCTCTGTTAATTGATAAATTAAATATGCTCGGTATACATGGTGATCTTTTACGATGGCTTTCTTCTTACTTAGATCATAGAACTCACTGTGTATCGTTTAACGGTTATACATCAAATAGTGTCTCCATTACCTCCGGAGTACCGCAGGGTTCACATCTAGGGTCATTGTTGTTTATACTCTACATTAATGATATTTCTAAATGCTTTAATAACACCATTTCTTTGTTGTATGCGATGATTTAAAAATTTACTCAAAAATTAACAGCATTAACGACTGTTATAATTTGCAAAATGATTTAATTAAATTTTCTAACTACTGCAGTGATAACCGTTTACTACTTAATACTGATAAATATTATTCAATTAAATGTACGAGAAATCGTCATAAAATTTTATTTTCTTATCACGTTAATCAAACTGCAATTTCGGAACAAAGTACAATAAGGGACCTGGATGTGATTCTTGACAATCAATTGTTGTTCGATGCACACATAAATAACATAACTCAAAAAGCATATAAAACACTTGGTTTTATAATGAGGTGCTGCAAGCCCTTCAAAAGTGCCCATTGTTTGCAACTTCTGTATTTTGCTATGGTTCGTAGTGTTTTAGAATTTGCCGCTCTGGTGTGGAATCCCCAGTATAATATCTATATTGACAGAATAGAAAAAAATCAGAAGTTTGCTAAATATCTGAAACATAATTCACTTCAATTAAATCAGAGGCAGCAGAACTTCCAATCAAACAAAAATTGTTGGACTTGTGTGTTTTATTTAAACTTTTTAATGAGAAAATCGATTGTCCAGACGTATTATCTGAATTTTCTCTACAAGTTCCATCTAGGCCAGTGGTCGCCAACCTCTTCAATGTGTTAAGCTACTTGTTAATTTTGGAATAAACAGCGAGCTACCCACACGGAAGCCACGTAACACAACGTAAATGAAATAATCCACAGTTAATTTATCATTATATGTATTTATTTTACTATTTATTTAACTGGTAATACATAATACATAGGTACTAATAATAACTACATTCCTACCTACCAAACGAAGTTGTTTGAAAAATAAACACAAACTTTTATCCAGCCACAACGGCATGTCACGTAAGATTTAAAAATAGTTAATAATAACAACAAAAAAGTAACGCACTATCATGAACATAAACATTGAAAAATAAAAAAGCACGTTCAATGAGAAGGCTGACACTCAGACTCATCGATAATTTTTTTAATGTTTGCAGTATAATTTGATACAGCCATTCGATTACAATTATCCACATGTTCATCTGTAAGTCGATTGCGATATTTGTTCTTAATAAACTTCATATTGGAAAAAGAAGATTCACACAAATAGGTTGAACTGAATAATGCTTTCACTTTCAAGGCAACACGGCATAGAACTGAATATTTGTCTTTACTTACAATAGGCCAGATACATTTGGTAGTTGAGACTAACGATTTTAAGGCTAAATCATTTTGAAAATCAATTACTTCCATTTCTGTTGCAGCGATGTCTTCGCCAAAGTTCTGCATAACACAAGTTGCAAACTGTTGGATATCAATTTCCATAAAGGGTGAAACAACAAACTGCGCTACTAAAGCCATTTCGTTGAAATCCTTAAAACGATTTTTGAAGTTATTCTTCAGGGTAGAAACTATTTCTACATGATATTTGCTGTCATAGGGTTCTAATGGATTTTGAGATATTTTTTCTGAAAGAATAGGAAAATGCTTGGCATCGCTGTTATAGTATTTAACATTACAAGCCAGGTAAAACAGTTGAGCCAGTAAAAATGGTTACCTGGTGTGTTTTGTTGAATATTTTATTTGTTTCTCACTTGTAAATAACTAGAAATTTACCATTAATTCAAAATGTCAAACTGACAAGCAACTAAATTTATCAGTATGACACATACTAAGGAAGACAACTCTGGCTTTGCACGCTATCATTTATCTATGAGCACGCTTGTAAAATATAACTGGCTAGCCAGTAAATTTTTTACTGGCTATCCAGTTAAGAAACATTTTCAAGGTGAATACAGTGACTTGATAAATTGATGTTTACAAGTGAGGAACAAATAAATTAGGTTTTGTTCCCAAAACTCCAGCTTTTTGATAAATGCTTTTATATCAGAAATCATTTCTGCTAGTTCTTTGTCTCTCCCCTGAAGCTGCAAATTAAGTTCGTTTAATTTCTCGGTAATGTCCACGAGAAAACCAAAATCTCTAAGCCAGATTGAATTTTCTAGTTCCGGAGTCGGTTCATTGCGTTTTTTGAAAAATTGAACTATGCCAGATAGGACATCATTAAAACGTTTCAGCACCCGTCCTCTACTTAACCATCGGACTTCAGAGTGAAGGAGTAGGTCCCCGTATTGACAGTCAACTTCATCGGCCAAGGTTTTGAATAATCTTCTTTGTAACGCTTGAGCTCTAATCTTGTTCACAATTTTTACCACCAGTTTCATAACGTTGTTTAGTTTCAGGAAATTTCCACATAATGCTTCCTGATGGATAATGCAGTGGTAAGAGAGAAATTGCGGAAAAGTTTCATCTTTACGACATAACGCCACCAGACCCTTATCAAAACCCACCATAGCTGGAGCGCCATCGGTTGTCAAGCCTACCATTTTCGATATTGGAATTTTCTCGGAAGAAATAATATTTTTTAAATGAGAAAACAACTCCTGTCCAGTAGTGTGTCCTTTCAGTGGAATAAACTTCAAAAGATCTTCTTTAATCGTAAAATCACTAAAAACCATCCTGACGAACACGGCCATCTGGACAGTGTCAACGACATCTGTTGATTCATCCAGTTGAAGTGAAAAATAAACACAGTTATCTAAGTCAGTTCTTAACTGTAAAAAAATATCATTGCTCATTACTTCTACACGTCTCATCACTGTATTAGCAGAAAGTTGCATAGATTTTATAGCTGAAACTATCTCGTCTTTGTTTCTAAAGTTGGCAAATAACGAGTCAGCAGCTTCTAAACACGCCTGTTTTATCATTTCCCCGTCTTCATAAGGTTTCTTTTTTTGTGCAATTATCTGGGACACACGGTACGATGCTTCAGTTGCAGCCTTATTTTTGTCGATTGTTCTTAAAAATATTGATTGTTGTCCAATTAACTGCTTTTTTAACTGTTTCAGTTTCTTTTTTCTGGCGGCAGAATGTAGTGGGAATGATTTTTCAAAATTAGAATGTACAGTTTTATGATGTCTCTCAATATTTCCTTTTTAGCAACGGAGACCGAAGTATTACATAACAAACACACATTTTTATCTTTAACTTCTGTAAAAAAGTATTGTTCTTCCCATTCCGAATGAAAGTGGTATGTCTTTACCTTCTTACAACTGCTTGCCATAATATTATTTTTTGTTGTTCACTACTAACCCAACCGCTGGACGTTGGTTACGCGTTCAGTTTTAAACTAAGCGCAATGTCGCCGCGCCGTGCGTATTTATCCCGTTCAAAGCAATCCAGATCGTTCTCGAACACTAACGCACTGGTCCGGCTGGTCGGTTCTAGCCGATTCTAGCTTGATGGCGTCAGCGGCAGATCGCTCGCCGCAACGTTGCCGCTGTTTATGTTTAATATTATGACAATTAGATTTTTTTGTGGAATTTTAGGAAGCTTCTCTGATTTTGTATTTTCGTTGTGAGAGCTACCAGAATTGCCCCCGCGAGCTACCGGTAGCTCGCGATCGACAGGTTGGCGACCACTGATCTAGGCCAACGCGAAGCAATGATGTTTTTGCTCTACAATTAAAAAATACGAACGCTGCAACCAATTCTCCGGTTTATCGTTTGTCTTGGTACTATAATTATTACTGCAAATTTCCAAATTGTCCTGATTTATTTAATTCGACCTTCACAAATTTTAAGTATAAAATGTCTCAGTTGATATTTTTAAACTGATTTTGCTTTTGCGAATTACGGCGTCTCGGGGTGCTATGGGGGTCACGTAGTGATGTGCATCGGGTAAATACCCGGTGGGTAGGGTATTTATAAATGGGTATTTACCTGGGTATTTACCCCTGACTCGGATAAATACCTAAAAACTGGGTATTTATCAAATTTGTAATATTTAGAAAGCTAAGCTAACTTTTACTCACATAATAATATTATTTTAATAAATAAACTACATATAAATGCACTGGAATATTTTATATAAAATAACTATTTAAATGTAACATTGAATAAGCATTCACCCAGGTAAATTAATCGATTATCGGGAAAAAAACATTAGCTGCCGAAGTTCATGGAAATATCCAGAAATGCAATAAATTGCATCTGTCAGAATTTACAAAAAAATTGTGATGGGGAACTCCGGAAATTGGGATGATTTATATTATTTGTACATTATTTTCTGTCTTGTTTACATTTTTTTTAAATGAACTTAAAGTTAACTTGAAAAAAAAACCTTATATTTATTAACATTAACAATAATTATGTCTTTAGGAAAATTAGACAGCCAATTTGTTTTCTTCTTTATACATTTATTTAACGTTTCATCAGCTTAGCAGGCTTCTTCAGAAATACACAGTATATTAATATATAATAAGCTAAAAACAAAAATGAGTTTTAGGTTACATAGTTAAAACAATGCATACTTATTCTTACCTCATGTAATATCAACTGATTTTTTTTTTAGATTATAATGTTATAAATGGTTAAAACTAATAATTCTTACAATATCGAT
>CALNHX010010336.1:0-41215 GCA_940337035.1 Agriotes lineatus | reverse complement strand
AATAACGGGTGTTCATAAACAGTCGTCATCCCAGTAGGTTTTGACTTCAGAAACGTATGTCTATTAAAATTGAGAAAAAATGAGCTATGACAGTACTCAATGACGTTTCATTGTGTTGCACGAATTAATCAAAGACATAACATTTTGTTTTTCAAAGCAACTGGGATGACGACTGTTTATGAACACCCGTTAGAACCAATAGTCATTTATTATAATACCGTTATATCCTTCGTAAGGTCCTTGTCAATAAATGTGCTGAAGTTAAATGCTCTCTGAGTCCTGTTGAAGGGAACAAAATCTGCTTTCAGATCTCGATATACAGTCTGATTGGCCCACACAAGAACGCATCTTTCTAATTTAACATCGTAGTCATTCTGATGATATTCACTTAATATTTCGTATGCCTATAAAGAAGAAATTAATAAATGAAACAAATACAATCTTACTAAAATCAGCCTACATGTAAGAATAATTAAAGTGTCTTTTTTCATTTGGGAATGATATGCACACTAACAGTATGTTGTGACTTGTATGCGATGTTAAAGGCAATTGAACTTGCCAGCTAGTAGTATAAAATAATAGAGATTTTGAATTTGTAAAATAAATTTCAATAATTGAAATTACATCAGTAAGTATACAAGACAAGTAACGAATATAATTTGCACGGCCAGTCCCCATCAATTAATAGTAACAGATATTACACGTTATAACTTATAACTTATAATACAGTGAGCTATTTTAGTATAATCATGTGAAAATTCGGCTGCAGAAGAACTAATTCTTAGATAGCTAATTCTTGCAAGAATAGTTTCTTAGTGTCCCTTAGAATCACCATAAAAAGGTTCCAAAAGATTTATTGTGGCGAAAACCCTTACATTTTGAAAAGTGTATTATATGAAACAATACTACAAATTAATTCGTTCCTCAAGCATCCATTAAATTATTCTTTTAGTAAAAAGGCAACAGAAAAATGTATTCCGTTCAGAATAGCGTATTATTTGCACACAAATGCACTGTTTCGACGATAGGGGCGCAAACGATTCCTTATTTTTTTGTCTCTAACTCATACAGAAAACCCGGGTTGCGCGAAGTTGTGCAACCATCGTACGTGACTTTGACCAATTTAACATCAGACAATAGGCCTCCCATACAGGAATAAAAATACGATAATCCGACTTACGCCATGTGCTCCGAAAACGCCCACGCAAGACGTGTTTTCCGAAGAAAACTAAAGACTTAGTCCCTCTGCTGGCGGTTCTTGTAATGATTCTTAGGGATCGACTTGGAACCAAACGATTTAATACTGAAATTAGCAAGGGGTCTGCAATCCGTAACAGGTTGCGGTACTTATAGCAATTCACCTCTGTCTTTCGTCTGAGATTTCAGAATGGAACGAGGAAACGCGGGAATTCAAAGGTGTCGGTACGGTAAGATACGAGACGTCACAACGTCCTAAAAACCACGATCTTAAGAAGGTATTTGTTGATGCAGTAATGTCCAGTAACTCTCGTTATCTGCACTATTTTGCCCCTTCTGTGTTTGAGTAATGTTTGAGTTACGCTCTTTAACGGTTTTCCTGTGAACACCTCGAAATTTCTTACACTGTCATATTCCATCAATAGTCTGTAATGTTCATCTTTCAACGTTTTTATGGTGTGTTTTCTAGAAATTTCATATGCTATGCTGCAGGTGGGTTCTGGTCCTGTTATCTATTTTGAGGTGGCTAATCCGGCCAGTTAATCAACTTTTTAATTGCCATTTATTCCTAGGTGTCCTGTTATCCAAATCGATTTGAGCCTGTTGTGTTCACTCATGTGCACCAATTCTTTGTTGCATTCTAAAACCAGCTTAGATCAAACTGGCATTACATCAGCTCTTTTAGTGTTGACTGGTTGTCTTTCATGATGTAGATTTGCTTGCTTGTACAGGACCTACTACGTCATGACTTGAGATCAGATTAGTATCGCCATCATTTTAGTTTGGAAAACGGTTGCAAATGCTTAGAACATTTTCCTGTCCATATATATATCAGCTCCTGTTCCAATTCATATTGCCAATCCGTCTATTAACCAGATTTCATCATTCAGAGTGTTAATGTCTACATCCTATTGTAATCTTCCCATTCCGAAATTAAAACGGTTTACAGAAGTCGCTTGCAATATGAGGTTTCTATTTAGATGTTTAAAGACATTAGTGTGATAAACTGCAGATTCAGGATAACTACCGAAGCAATCTGTTTGCAGTCGATAAGCACGCAGTCGTACCTGTGATTTTATTTTAGAAGGGAGATTGAGTAGAACTTCTAACGTGTTTGTGAGAAACGTAGAATAGTTCATATTAACCCTATACACTCTGTTTGTTAAGTTTTATTCAGCCTGTTTCTATTTTCAACATTTTTGGCCACCATAATAAGGCAGTATCAGTTTAAATTCCGTTCGACCACGACGGCAAAGCTTATTTTCGCCTGTGGGTGATTTATATACGACGTGCTGATCGTTGCACATTTTTGTTCTGTTTACTACATTTACCCTGTATCTGTTTGGTCACATTTTCATCAATGATGAAAACCTGACCTGCACGCAATATGTCAATTTTATCTCTTTCTAAAATAAAGCAAAAATTGGCAAAATTTAATTCTTTTAAAGAGCTCAGCATACACATATTTGACCGAAGGTCTTCCCTCAACAAATAGCGTTTGAACTACACCTCCAACTGAGACACGGAAACATGAAACCATAAATAACAATTAAATAAGTCTTTGGGCAACACCGCGCAATATATTATCAGAGGGATTATCGAAAGTGTCTACATGATTCCACATTTACACATTTGTTAAGGTTTGAATTTTATTTTCGATTTGCAACGAATATGTTAACATTATTTGATATGGCTGCAAGGTATAACAGAACTATTATGGAATCTGTTCTATAATAAACTGTGTCCATAACAACCTTTAATGTTCCTCAATGTTTGAAATTGCTCTTGCTAGTAGCAAAACTCCGCATAATTCTATTTGGGGTACACTTATAGTTTTTAAAGAAGTAACTCGCAATTTTACACAGAGTAGTACAACCAAATTTATCCTTGGAAATTAAAAGTCCTAATATAAATGGATGACGTGTTGTGACGCATCACAAAAACCTTGGAGTTTTAAACTGATACACAACTAAGACCCTATCACCTCGAATAAGCTATAAGAAATTCATTGATTTAAGTTGTCCTCTTAACTATATTTTTCCCTTTTTCTTCTTTGATTACACCCACGACCTGTTTATTCAAATTAAATTTTCCTGAGATGGTGATATCCAACATTCCGCTTATCACTTAGATGGTCTTCCTGGTGGTCGATGCGCATTGGGTTTCGTGCAATTTTCAGCATTATTTCAGGTGGCATTTGGGTTACATACTGGTTTTGTTTACGTCTCCCTTGTCTTATCAATCTGGTTATACCAAGAATGTTGCATTCTCTTCTAATGTTCTAATTTCTAACCCCTTCATTTAAACGATGTCCTATGACGTTGCGAAGTATTTTTACCTCTGTTGGTTTTAACATGGCTTTTCGCAGTTGATTCTGCTCTTTTTCTGCGGAATAGTTCAATAATGGCCTAGTGCACGTCTTATAAATTTGTATTTTTGCATTTTGCGTTAAGTACTTCTTGTTACACCTCACTTTCCTTAAATACGATGCAATCTTTCCAGCTTTGTTGATTTGTGTCTGCCTTTTCTTTATTCTGTTTTGATTGGCTGTTATTTCCGTCGCCAGGTATGTGAATCGATTATTTTATCTTTGACTGCTAGTTTACGACGGATTGATTATTTTGTTGTTCTCAAGCATTTCATTTTATCAATGCCATATTGTATTTCAGTCCTGTCATGTAGATTGAGTGGAGAAGTTTTTGAAGATTGTCTTCATCTTCTGCCATTAGAAGAGCATCATTAGCATAACATACTTTTTAATTTGCTCTTGTCGATTCTGTAGCCTCTACCTTTTCCCATCTTCAAACACATTTTATAATATAAAATTTACGACTGCCTAATTCCAGGTTTCTCGCTTTGTACTTATGCTATTTTGACACATACTACTTCAGTACTGCACACAAATAAAATTTCTCTCCATTCCAATGTGATCAGGCTGGGAAATCTCAAATTGTAGACACAACAGAATCGGATTGGCTTATTTGCACAAATTTGTATATTGTAATGTAGAATTTGCGCTACATGGTAACAAAACTAGCACGTTACGTATATCTAAGTTAATCTTATTATGTACAAATCTAAATATTACCGTAAATTGGATGTTTTTAAAGCAAATTTCTGAGTCACGTAATCTTACTTATCACCATATTTGAGTTTTTTGCCATATTCCAATTGAAATCACAAATAGGTAAGTGGTTTATGTAAATGTTTGCAAACCACCTAAATCTTAGCTACTATAATACCAAAGCAATCCAAACTGCAGCATGGGAAGCTACCCCTGATAGCTCAGCAACACATCAAAAAGAAAATTGTCCAATTATTGTTAAACAAATAATCTCTGAAAAACGAAAAACTCGGAAAAGGTGGATGTTAACAAGATCAGAACTAGATAAACGAAGGTATAATACCTTAGCAACGTAGCTGAAACACCTACTACAGAATCTAAAAAACGAATCCGTTAAAGAGTATCTTCAAGGGCTAACTGCAACAGAAGCAACAGATTACTCCTTACGGAAATCTACCAGAAAACTTCAAAGACCACAGCAATCAATCCCACCTCTTCAAACTCCTGATGGTAATTGGGCACGAACAAACCAGCAGAAAGCTACATCATTTGCCGAACATTTATCCCAAGTTTTTCAACCATTTCCCTCCGTCTCATCACCAGAAGAAGAAACTGAGATCTTACAATCACTGGAATCACCGTATCAAATGGATCTCCCACTTAAAAAAATAAAACAGAGCGAGGTCATGACAGTCATACTCAGAGAAACCAATCCAAAAAAAGCTCTCGGACTTGACCTGATAACGGGAAAAGTCCTGCACAAGTTATCCAAAAAGTGCTACGGAGCTATTACGAAAATTTTCAATGCTGTCCTAACGCTTGCATATTTTCCTAGCTACTGGAAAACGGCAGATTGTTATGTTAGCTAAACCTGGAAAAAATCCACGAGAGGTTTTATTTTACAGGCCAATTAGTCTATTGCCAGTCTTAGGCAAAGTGCTTGAAAAGCTTATTTTAAAACGCTTAGAGCCCATTATGGAGGGCAAGAACCTAATACCAACACATCAATTTGGATTTCGGAAGCGACATTGCACGATAGAACAAACCCATAGGTTAGTAAACCAAATCAGAAATGATCTCGAAAGAAAATGCTATACATCAGCAGTGTTCGCAGACATCAGTCAAGCATTTGACAAAGTTTGGCATCTCGGCTTATGTTACAAGAGCTGCTTTCGAATTGAGTGCAACTAGCACTGGTGCAATTGACTCTGGGGTGAATTACTCTGGGGTGAGTTGCTTTGTAATTCGAACAGACGTTAGGTTACTCTCCCGTAAAATACATAACCTAACTAATTTGCTTTTGAATTGAACGTTTAAAATAAGGGCGGTACATACAGACTGCGCTCAAAATAGATTTAAAGAACTTAATTCGTAGTTAAAAGTTTATTGAAATATAATTAAAAATGAAATTAAAATTTTTTCTGTTAATTACAGTAAATTGAGATTCGGTTTCATCCAGTGAAAGTCAGCGGATGAAAATAATGAAAATTGAGGATTTTGTCGAACAGATCTTGCCCCGTTATGACGATAAAACATTCCAATTTATTACATTTTAGAATAAGCAGAAAGATTGTCAATATTTCGTACACCGCACAGTACAAATACCGATTAGTTTAGTCTTTTAGTCAAAAAGGCGTTTAAATCTGACAGCTGATTCTAAATAACACAACAGCGCATGCCAGGGCTTCTTGCACCACAAATTTTCATGGGGCTCAAGGGGGCAGGGGAAGGAAGACTAGCGTTAGTTACTCCAAAAATTATTTTGTAATTCGAACGCGAGGTAACTTGCTCTGGTGCACTCCAGAGTACTCTAATGTGTAATGCGAAAGCAGCTAAGTTAAAGTCTATGTTCCCCCATGCTATGTATGCTGTTCTAAAATCTTATCTAACAGACCGCCACTGTGTTGTTAAACAGGAAGAAGCAATTAGTGATTTATATCCTATTTACTCCGGAGTGCCTCAGGGCAGTCCTTGGTCCGGTACTGTATTCGCTTTACACGACAGATCTTCCTTTGACCGCTACCTTTGCTGACGACACAGCTATATTAGTTTCAGACTATAATCCCATCACCGCATCAAGAAACCTTCAACTACATTTAAATAAATTTCAAGACTGGTTGCGGAAATGGCGTATCAGAGCTAACAACAGCAAATCTGTTCACGTAACATTTACTTTGAAGCATGATACTTGTCCTCCTGTTATACTAAATAGTAATCAAATACCCCAATCAGAAGACGCTAAATATCTAGGAATTCATTTGGATCGACGATTGACTTGGCGCAAACAAATCTTTATGAAACGAAAACAGTTGGCCCTCAAATTTAGACAAATGTACTGACTCTTTGGCAGAAATTCTGAACTGACAGTAGAAAATAAACTTTTGTTGTACAAGACAATTTTGAAACCGTTTTGGACTTACGGAATACCTCTGTGGGGGACAGCTAGCGCTTCCAATCTAGAAATATTGCAACGCTTCCAGAGTAAAGTCCTTCGTTCGATAGTGAACGCCACAAAACAGTAACTAATGTGAACGCTCCGTGGTATGTGCCAAACACAGTGCTACATAAAGACTTAAAAATAGCAACAGTGCGTGAATAAATAACACAGTGTAGTGTACGGTACAGAGACAACCTAGTGGCGCACCCCAATGATCTTGCATCCAATTTATTAGACAATGATGACGACAACAGACGGCTGAAACGTTTTAAGCCATCAGATTTACCTACTCGATTTAATTAATTAGTTTCTCTATGTACATTAAAACTGTTTCAGTTATATAAAAAATTGAGGTTGTCTGATGGGACATCCTTCACATGTCATGTATTTTCCTGTGCATACCATGTACTTATTGTCTGCTACTCCCCGGCTGATTGTACACATTCTTGGAGTTAATAATAATTTTAAAAAAGTTACTCTAATTACAAAATTATTTAGTAATACCTCTCAAAACTACTTCAATACCGAGAGAGAACGTTATCGGAAATCAAATTCAAGATCGGAAGGGAAAGAGTTGACGCGAACTTTTCTGTGTATTATACCGTTTTCAATCTATAGAGTCCTTTTCAAATTAAAACAAAATGTACTTATTGTGCTGTCCACATACAAAAAATATATAAAGTACGTTTTTTTTTCTATAATAACTGTCAAAGTGTTACAATGTGGTAGATATGTGATTAAAACGCTAGGAAATTTTTATACCTCGTGTTGGTAGAACTTTTTCAAAATTATGGTTATGTGTCAATTTTGAATGTCAAAGTTTCTTAATTTGAACTCTTGACAAATTTCTTTTTTTAACATGGAATCATCATCATCATCAATAAAATCGGATAAAAAAGAAAACCAAGAAATATTTTAAACGCAAAAATGAAGCAAGCGATATTAAATTATGACATATCTGTCAAAATGACAATCATTTTTTTAGTGGAAGAAAAGAACTAAGAATCTATGTACCAACATTATTAAAACTAGGGACCCTGCAGGAATGCAACTTATCTCCTAGAAAGTTGACCTTGAAAATGATTATAGAAAAAAATGTACTTTATTCATCATACACTTTTATATTTAATCATTCGTAAAGTGCTCGTATTGGTCCCCATCCAAAGCAAAGCATAGGAAGTTTGCATAAATGCATGGGGAAATTGTATTTTAGTTATTCTGCATGATTCTATAACCCGAATTTTCTATTTATCGATTTTTTCTGATTGTACAAAGAAATAACCGAATCAGAATTATTTAAACACACATAAATACATGAATGTACAATCCAGTGGGTGCGTGGATTGAGTTGACGATAAGTCCAGTGTAAAAAAAATAATTTCAAATTTCATATTTGGGGAACAAGCCCTGCTTGGCTTGAAACTAATTTTAAATATAGTTCAAATCAAATAGATAAAAAGATGGCGGTGGATGAAAAACATGTTTTGTTTCTGTCCTAAATATGGCACAATATTATTAAGAAAAAATGTTCAAAATAAAAAATTATGGCTCCTCTTAAAAAATTCAGAAGCATCAGCTTACTTTTAAGAAAATGTATTTATTAGAAGGAATTACGGTAAAGTATCTAATCCGTTTATATTACAGAAAAATGTGGTACTTTGCACCATAGCAACAATTCCCTTTAGTACTGCCAAATGCATACCATCAACTGGAGCTGCTTATTCTACCTTAGTATATACAAACGAGCTTGGTATGTTTTGACATTTAATGTCACTTGAATATAAAAATCTAATATTTCACATTTCCATATGAAATGCAATAAAATAGTATACGAAACGCTTTAGAAAAGTGGTTTTACTGAACTCGTACCAGCAGTACTTGTTGAGTAAAACTTCACTTTTATAAACTTGTTGCTTAAATTCCGGGCCACTGCAAAATTTTAAATATATCGGCTCACTTTCATGAAATCGTATTCAATACAAATATTTTGTAGCTACTTCATCTCATACACCATAAAAGCACATGCTGAACAACGTATTTAGAAAGGAGGCAGTAGTTTACCTAAATGAAAAATGATTTTATTTACCGCCAAGGCCTCCTTGATCTTTCCTTGCACTTTTCGTGGTAGTCTTGGATAGTCTTTTACTCACTCACGACGCTAACCAAACTGTTTTGACCAGTATTTTATTTGATACAGTCTTCGGTCTCACCGTGCACTGCCTGCATCCTTTCATGTATAATTTTCGGCCCGAAGCCTTCCAAAGTTAGCAATTTTATTACGCTTTCGTGCTCTAATTTAACGAAACTCATCTTTAATGACAAACTAACACACAAAAGAGAATCTATATGCCACTAACAAAGTATACAAACAGGTCGAAGGAGGTTAGCATCTAACACCTATAATCGCAAACATTTACAAGGAAATATTTGAAACCGATGCCTACAACCGAAATGCTGGTTTAGATATGTAGACGATGCTCTCATCATCTGGTTAAGCAAACGCTAAACATTAGATCTATTTCTAAAACACTACCACAACATCACAACATACATACAATTTAAAATGTAAGAGGAGACAAATTCTAGTATTTCGTTCCTAGACGTTCTGGCAAAACGTAAATCAGATGGTATTATGCAGGGCATGCGATCTATAGAAAAAACACATAAAGACGATTTCAAACACAAACGCATTACTAAATTAGCCGTAAATGAACATACATTCACACATGGACAGAACACACCATAAAATTTGAACACGCCAGAGCCTACCTTTCTACCATCAACGAATGATATGTGAAGCGATAGAAATAAAAAAACATCCAAGTAACATAAATAGCAGAGATGGTTTTAGACGTAGTAAAACTTGTACTCCTATCATTCACGGTTTAAGGCATTATAAGAACAGCTATTCACCCTTTCGCGTGCCACCGACTCAAACGACCAATTAGCGTTACGCCGTTCCGCAGGGCTCGTACAGAGAGCCTTAAATACATTCACGCTTAGCTCCAGCTCTTAAAGCAACTTGGACTCTGATTATGTAAACTGCAATGTCTTGCAACAGAAACAATATTAAGGCGATGTTCATAAAGCACTCGAACAACTCTAACAACACTGGCCAGATCATAGGGGGCTTGTAAGGGTTCACGACCTACAAATGAATATAACTATTACAGAAATTCATAAGATGTACGGTACATAAAGCCATCATTTTTTAGGTGTTTATCTATAAAGACGACGCGGCCTAAGCCGAATTTAAATTCTAACACACATGAAACAAAAGTGTGAAGAAGCTTTAGAGAATATTGGGACAAACATATTAATGACACTTATAGAGAAGTTAAAAGAGTTTTCCCAGAGCGAAGGCTGAAAACGCAACAAATATACATCAAAAATGGAAATATGTTAATAGAGAAAGCTGAAGTACGATGGAAGAAATACATAAACAGTTATTAGTGGATGTTACATAGATAAGAAATTAATAGACGACAAGCTATCGGATGATCAAGAAAAACGAGAAGGCTTTATACTGAATGTGAAATTTTATAAACCGCTAAAGAAACTAAGGCCATAAAAAATCCTTGGAGTAAATAATATCAAAATTGAATTTCACAAATCACTAACGATGATATAATATCATTATTTTGGAGCTAAAGTGTAAATAAACTTGCCGTAGGGAAAATACTTCATTTGCAGTTACAATTGTTTAATGATGTACATTTAGTCTTAACGCTGGGTATTATTATATCAATCGTAGCACTTCGAATATGAAGATTTAAATATTTTATGCTAAAAAAGGCATTTAACTTCTCTAGCCTTTTTTTTTCATTTCAACTTTTCTTGTGCTGAATTCATTTTAACGAGGGCGGAATTTAACAATCAGGTAGAAGCGTCAAAGAACAATAACATTTCAAAAAAAAATTTTAGGAAAGAAGTTGTATTAACAGAAAAAATAGGTTCATATTATGAAAATTCACATTTAATCTACACGGTGTAAAAAAATTAAAAACTATAAATACACCCAAGACCTACTCTATACCTATTCTTCATTTAATAATAAAATTTCAAATCAAAAGTTCCTTGACAATTGTGAGATTTGTTCAAACGCAAAACTTGATAGACATTCAAAATTCAATAATTTAATTTTTTTTAATTTAATTTACATTATTTCATTCTGTCATATAAGGGCACTTTTGGTTTATGTTGTAAGCCTTTATAATTCAGAATAAAATAAAACAAATTAATATAAAGAAATATTTTGCGAACTCTTGTATTGGCCATGTCTGGCAATTTGGGAGGACTGCTATTTTAAAAATAAGGTAGCTTGGTCTCCAGTGTACTTTACGTTTCTTACATTTTCGAAACAGCATGTGCATTAAATTATGTTTTCATAATGTAAATCTTAGTTTGTCAATAAGCACAACTTCTATTCTTTAATTTTGTTTGTAAAACGTAAAATTAAAAAAGCGGCAAATCGTTGCAAAGTGGCTTTTTTAATTTAACTCTTTTTAAAACAATAATGCAACTAGGGTAAAAACGGCACCCAGAAAAAATAATTAATTGTTCTCTAAAGCGATTGTAAGCTTTAGTTTTATGTGTTTAAGTTATAAATAAACTTTCATTTCTTCATTTCTTAAAATAACATTTTCAAAAGGTAAAAGTATTATATAGAAGTAATAAATCCCTTATTTTGTCTTTCAGTAAAAGTATTAATGCGTGTTTTGAATTACCTTACCTGCATGCAATAATTTTAAATCTTTCCAAAAATCATGAAATGAATAGCAGTTCAATGTATACATAAATTGGCGGTTATTTACTTACCGCTATATGCACAAACAAATTTGTAGTAAAAATTAGAAACACAATTGGCTTCATTCTAGGTATAATTTTAACGCCACACCTAACATAAACTGCTCTTCTAATGATATATATATTTCCCTTTCCAAACGACACAGTGTCAATTACGTCAAAAGTTTAACATTACTCATATAGAATGGGTATGCAATGTTAACATTATAATGCTCATAAACAAGAACAATCATGCAAATATAATAACAACAACAATTAATGGTTTATGCCCAGCAGCAACAAAACAAAAACACTACAATTTTTTGGTGTTATAAAAGTTATCTTGATGCTCTTGACATTGCAATTATTTTTCTTTTATTTCTAATGATATTTTACATTAGGCACAGTTTATTAAAATTTTAATCACTTTTGTTGAACTACATTAATTTACTTGCGTCATGGCTGCTCTGTTTATTTTAATCATTATTAGGGAGTATGATCCTAAACCTGTTCCAGCTCTACTATTTTGTTGTTTTAAAAATCATTCTACTGAATTTGTGCTAAACAGTTGCACATCTATACTAATTCGTACCTACATTCATTAATACAAAAGAAGAGACGTCACTTACGACACCCTTCTTTAATTTTGTTAACGAGAGGAACTTTTGAAGAATTTTTTAAATTATTTTCATGCCAAATGTTTGATATCTTTTTGTAGATCTATAACGGGAAAATATATTTAAGAAAATATTAAAATTCTTTAATTGAAAAATAAAAAAAATATGTTTTGCCTTTTTGTAATATTAAACAGTTGTAAATGAGTTTGTGATATTACATTTTCAAATATTTCTAGTTATAATTATACTATAGGAAATGTTTAGCTGGGACCACGGTATTAGGAATACTACCAATTTTCTAAAAAAATATTCTGGAAAATTTTATAATTTCAATTGTTCTGTAATAGTATATTATTATACTAGTTTAACAAGAGGGCCTATTACAGCACGAGTGAATTTGGGCACGACGAGCGTACCAAGGAGTGCTCCAATGGAACGAGTGCTACAATACCTCTTATTAAATGAGTATAATATACTATTTTACCTACTTTGCATAAAAAAATCATCAAAAACTTGACATTTCATAAATGTGACAATCTGTTAGTTGTCTGAATCAAGGTAGGCTGTTTCAATGTTTTTCATATGAAAATAGCAATGCAAAAACAGTGCTATAATGGACTTCATTGTAGCGCTATTTTCGGTGTTATAACAACAATATTGTGACATCAAAGTAGATAAATGTTTATCTAACATATATCGAGAGATCCTCAAAAAAACTGATTCTCACCGGGCTGTGGAATTCAACGTATGAATAATATGTTGGTGACACTGTACGTCAATGTCAAATTCGAGGTAAGCAGGTTGCAGGATTTGTGTCATTTTGTGTCATAACTGACGGAAAACCTAACCTGATAACCTCGAATTTGACATTGACATACAGTGTCACCAACATATTATTCATACGTTGAATTTCCATAGCCCGCTGAGGAACAGTTTTTTTTTATCTCTCGATACTATATTATACATGTTGCAACTCTCTAAAAGCAAAAAAAAACATTTGCCATGAAAGTACTATACGATAGTATATTATGATACTACTGATTTTTGAGGCTTTCACGGCCATTGTCATTAAGTAAAAAACGACTTCCGGGATTGGACCGTGTCATGATTGAGATCGAAGAACAAAACAACTGTTCAACAATTGTTCTTCGATCTCAATCATGACACGGTCCAATCCCGGAAGTCGTTGGTTACTTATTATGATACTAGTGTATAAATACGCCTTTAAAGCACGTGCGACAAGTTTAAGAGCACGACGCGAAGCGGAGTGCATTTAACGTCGCTAGTACTTTAATGGCACTTATACACGTGTATCATACGCTACTTTTTCCACGATCGTAAGAGAAATATAAAAACTTAGTTCGGTGACACTTTTTCCGTCGCGTTGTGTTATATATTCTAGGTTATGTTGACATTCAAACTTACGGCAAGGCGTGTTCTAATATAGTCTTAAAACACGCCACCAATTACAACGTGCAAAAAATACGTAATTCGGGCACTAATATTAAGAGTGCTAAAACGTCACTTTTGACCCTAGAAACGGTGCAAAAAATTGTCATTTTAAGACGATCGTAGAAAATAGCCTTTTAGTCCTAGCTTGTTTCACTAAAAGTGACGTTTATAGTTTACCGTGGTTAAAGAAATCAGCTGTTTACTTTTAGCTCTAGTGCTAAAAGTGAAGTGAGGTTATAGAACTACAATTTCGAACTGGAAGTGAAGTTGTAAAGTTATTCTAGTTGCTTCTTGCGTTACAGGTAACGTGTTTTTGAAATAATTAAAGCGTTATGTAATGAATACACTCAGATGTGGAGTATTAATAATTACATTTCGTAACTGACCTTGAAGCACTGGCTTCGTAAACATTCGCCCGCGCATGGGCTACTATTTATTATGACATAAATTAGAAGTGTCGTAGATGCAAACATTTGTTAAATCGATATTTATGGATTACTAACGGTAAATTAAGGTCGTAGATAAAATATTCTATGCAACGCGTGCTAAAAGTTGTTTATACACGAGACATGTTATGAAACTCAGCCTTCGGCTTCGTTTCATAATTTTCATGTCTCGTGCATAAACGTCGACTTTTAGCAGTTGCTGCATAAATAGCTATTATTTACGACCTAAATTTTACTGTTATTAATCCATAAATATCGATTTAACAAAGGTTTGTATCTACGACACTTCTAATTTATGTCATAATAAACAGTAGCCCATGCCGCGCGGGCGAATGTTTGCGAAGCCAGTACGGTCAAGGTCAGTTACGAAATGTAATTATTAATACTCCACATCTGACTGTATTCATTACATAACGCTTTAATTATTTCAAAAACACGTTACCTGTAACGCAAGAAGCAACTAGAATAACTTTACAACTTCACTTCCAGTTCGAAATTGTAGCTCTATAACCTCACTTCACTTTTAGCACTTGGGCTAAAAGTAAACAGCTGATTTCTTTAACCAAGCTAAACTATAAAACGTCACTTTTAGTGAAACAAGCTAGCGCTAAAAGGCCTACTTTAGTAGTGGTCGTAGATAAAAATATATTGACACTTTTTGTATATCACAGTAATAAAATAAATATAGACATCGCAAGTGGCGCATCCACAACAGCTATACAGGTAGCCTAAACGGTTCGAGAAACAATCTGCTCTCGTTATCAACGATTAACAATACTAATAACGAACTAGGAAACTTAGCTTTTCACTGGGACCGAAAAACGACCAACCTCCAATGAGTTGCTTGACACTGACATTTGATTTCCTATACTTGATCTGATCTTTAAGACTCGATAGCCAACTCTTGTCTAAAAATATTAAAAAAGACGAAACGCATTTTGTTTCTTTAAGTAAAATATAGGCCGTTTCTTTAATTTTACGTTTTAAGCCAGTAAAATTAGGTTTAAAAAAGGGCCTGCCTTCAAAAAACGGGTGCAGTTCTCGAAACTGTTTAATCACTCAAGCAGGCCTCTAATTTGAATAAGTTTGCCACGATTTCCGAGTGGAGCTTCAGCCGTGATGTTAAAAAATCCTCGACGTTTTCAGACTTTTTCCGGTTTATTTCGAATTCCTCCGAAATTAAGCTTTTAATTGAAAAGTCCATTTGTTGCCAAAAATGTAGATCATTAAACTCTGCTTCGATTGAGTAACAATACTTGAGAATTTGATTAAGTGGTATTGTAGAAAATCTAAGTCAAAGAAGACCAATTTTGAAAAAACACTCTTTTCGTCTCTATAAAACGTACAATATCTATGAATAGATCAACTTTAACGAAAAATGTTGTAGAACCAAAGTTCTAGAGCATCAAATTATATTTTCAGAAAGTTCAAGAAGGTGCCAAAAAAAAACAACCAGTAAGTAGATATTAGCATTTTTCAATATTCTGGCAATAGCATAGTTACTGAGCAACATGTTTGGTTTGGTTTTCCATTCACTGGTTTTTCCAACATTTATTTTTTTCATTTTTTTTACCAATATAAAAGTCCTCACAGCTACACGTTGTTATCGAAATAATGGTTTTGAAGACAATAAAATTAGTAGATTAATGTGTTATGTAGGAGAAAAAAATCGTTTTGAAGGGTATTTGTAAAGAAATTATTTTGTGTTTTTTTTTAATTAAGAATAAATACTGAATTATATTGAGTTACATTTGATTATATAAAATTACATTAAGATTATATGATAAAACAAAGTACACTCACATCTACGACAAACTATGCCTTTCCAAAATCAATTGCGTCTTTAAAGCCATCAAACAACTTTTAAACACAAATTTTTGTGTGTTTCGTATACCTTATGAAAGCAAACATAGATAACGGGTACGGGGCCAACTCATATTGAAAATATTGCTGAAGTTCTTCATTGGACTTCTTGTGGAAATCTATTAGACAATTGCAGGTAATATAACAGTAAAAATTATTTCTATTTCGGTAGACAGATGGCAACAGGACTGTCTTGGGCCTTTTGGGTGTATGATTTCTTAGTTAGGGTCGGGGTTTAGAGGTTAGGTTTTTTGGCACCTTCTTGGACATTCTGAAAACATAATTTGATGCTCTAGAACTTTGGTTCTACAATATTTTGCGTTAAAGTCGGTCGATTCATATATATTGTACGTTTTAAAGAGACGAAATGGTGTTTTTTGAAAAGTGTGATAAATTGTCGTTCTTTGATGTAACTTTTCTACAAGGCCACTTGATCAAATTCCAAAGTATTGTTACTTAATCGACGCAAAATTTAATGCTCCACAGTTTTGGTAATAATGGACTTTTGTATTAAATGCCTAGTTTCGGAGGAATTAGAGAAAACCCGGAAAAAGTCCGAAAGTTTCTAGGTTTTTTAACATCATGGCTGAACCTCCATTCGGAAATCGGGGCAAACTCAGATTATTTATAACAGAGCCCTACTTGAGTGATTAAGACAGAACTCCACCCGTTTTTGGAAGGCAGAAATCTAATTTGCCTGACCTATTTAGTAGACATCGATTCTTTTGACAAAATCTTTGTGTTATGCCATTGTATTTTGTGGTTGTTATTCCAAGTATGTTCTGCCAGCTTAGACTTACTGAATTGATAGGTTTTAATTATATTTGTATGTTCTTTAACTTTCACTTCTAAAGGTCTGGATATTTCCCGCATTCACAGGGAATACTACCTATATACAGGGTGTCTCTGTAAGGTGCGAAAAAAGTAACGACATATACTAGAGCTCAAAATAAGACGATTTTAATCAAATTACCTATATAAAAAAGACTATCACTTAGGAATTATCCATCTAATGATTATGAAAAGTGCTTTATCGTGTCTCTTGTACGAAACTAAAAAACATGTAATCTTTGAAAACGCAATAAATTTAATTTGAAAACTACAGAATAAACAACAATTAATGGAAAATCAGAACAAATGTTTTGAATTTGACTCCATTTTCACTAATACATAAACGTATCCTGCTCCGTAGAAAGTTTCTGAGTCGCCCAAATACGAGTATTCCAGGGCTTCCACGGATATTATCTGCTGCATGAAATTAAAATGACAGGTAGGCTTTGAAACTGTTCATTGCATTGTTTTAGTTAAACGTCAAAATGTATTTGTCTTCAAAACCATCTATTATTTTATTTTCATACAAAAGACAAGGTAAAGCATTTTTCATTATCTTTAGATGGCTGTACCTTATCAGGAGTGGATTTTTGTATTTAGGTAATTTGGGTTAAATTGGATTATTTTGAGCTCTAGTATATGTGGTTAACTTTTTTCCAAACCTTTCAGGGACGCCCTGTATACAATTTTTTGAATGTTGTTCTTCATTGAACGGTTTAGTTTTTGTAAGAACTGACAGCACAGTATTCATCGTTTTGAATGCCGTCCTAACATTGAATCAATTTCCAATTCGTTTAATTTTGTCAGATTTGCCTGGAATATAAGGTATAGTTAGAGTACTATATTTTCGAGTGTCATTTCTTTGTATGTGTATAGCATTGTTTCGTGTATTGAAAATGTTCCGTACCAAAATCTCTGATAGCCATTATCTTTTAAAACATTGATAATAAATGCTTTCTCTTTTTTGAAAATTTAATTATTACAGCAAACAACTTTGGCTCTGTCGTAGATACTTTTTACAACACCTGTCTTTAGGTTTTTGTGATGGTTGGAGTTAAAATGCAAGAACCTATTAGTGTTGTTTTTCTTACGATACACTGATGTTTCAAAAGTATTTATTGTGCGTGTGATTAGTGTATCGAGAAAAGGTAACTGATTGTTTTGCTGTGTTTCTAATGTGAATTTGATGGATGTTCAAGAAATTTGTCCACCTCATCCATACCATGCTACCAAATTGCAAAACATTCACCCCGGCGGTGGGGGGGGGGGGGTGTTCTTTCCGGCTTCGCTGGAGTTGTTTGTGTTCTAATTAGTGGTTGTTATTTGCGTGTGTGCGTACCGCATTGTTCAAATATTCCAATACTTGACATCCCCTCGATTAGAGCTCACAATTATTGATGTTTCGAGTAAAAGTGACTTTTTCCGCATTCAGTGTTTGGACTGCACATGTTAGTTGTTGACGGTAGATCTTGGGGTTTTGTTAAGCGTCTGTGGATGCCGCTGTAAGGCTTGAATTCCCGGTTATCGCAAAGTGGGTAACTTAGATTCACGCCGTTTGGCGGATTATTTCGTGGGAATCTCTGTATAGGCTTATTTTGCATCATAAAGTTCTGTTCTCTCATTTAGGATCCTTGCATTTCGTCACGGACGTCGTATTTACCCCTGGTTGGGGGATGTTAGTATCGCTTAGACCTCTCCCGTCGGCAGCATCTCGTTGCTATTGTGCAGTCTCTGCAAGAGTCTTCGGGCAGTTTGTTTGGGAAGCGGGTCCCTGCAGCTCCGACGGACACCGTATGCAGCTCCTGGACTCCTTATTAGAGTATGTACCGCTTTTATGACTTAGTTTTACAGTGTCATAGTTTACAGTGCAAGTAGCATCGGACAATTTTTGCGTAACGTTGCGGCCATTGTAGCCTTTACTGTGTGAACCATTGTAGTTGTCAATATGTCGAATAAATTAATTACTGTCAGATTTTATGTTCCTGTTTAACCTCACGTTGTCGCGATTGAAGTATGTATCGCATTTGAGCCACGTGTATTTGTTGACCGTCAAGTTTGACTGTTTATGAGTCAGTACTTTGAATAGTTAATGTTGCTACCGTTTGCGAGTCATTTCGTTTAATTGTTGTCAAGTATACGGCATATAGCTAGTTTAAAGCGTTCAGTAATATAATGTAACCCTTACTAACCCATTTACATTTATTTACTAAACCATTATCCATTTACATATTATTATTAATACAGTTCATTTTCAGTTAACTGTGGTTTGCTTGTCTGATGTTTATGATATTTGCATGCGATTTGGTATGTGTTTTTCTTTTGTAAAAAGAGTTTAACAAGCTGCACAAGTTTTTTCCCGCAAGGTAAGTTCAACGCTGTTGCTCGTGGCTCATCGACCAAAGACTACCAAGGTTGAAGTTACAATGTGTACTCATTTGCTTTCACTTTGCTCAATGGGCTTACCTATGTATTTATCCTAGGTGGCGCCTGTGCATCTAAGATCTGCTTTTCTTATAATAAGCCGTTGTCATGTGTAATTTCGTATTGAACCACCCCCAGCTCCACTGAGCGACACCGGCACCCCTTTTGTTACGGACTGGGGCAGCGGACCTATGTAATTCTTTTCATGAGTTTTTTTACGCGCTAGTCATATAACTAATTAGTGCCTTGTCGTAAAGTCCCGTTTATGTGGTAACAAACTAGCGCCTCTGCCGTAATGTAGTTTTTATGCTGTAACAAACTATTACTAATTAGAGCCTTGTCGGTAGAGGTGTATTTAGCCTGTAACAATCTGTTTGTGTCCGTACCTACTATTAAAAGACAGATACGTCAAATTGACATCAAGACACCCTAATTGTGCCTACTTGTTGCCTAGCTACCAAGATAGTTATTGCATTTTCTATTTTGGTAAATCTTATTGCAAATAGTATTTGAACCCATGAGATTGCCATGCACAATTATAGGCAGCCGGTATATATTTAGAAAATTTAGAATGTTTAACAATCTTCCAAAAAACGAAGACCTCTGCCTGTTTTGACAAAGGGTATCAAAGAATGAACAAATGCATTGTGGCTAAGGAGTACTCTTTTGAAAAACCCAAAGTTATTTTCTCTAAAAAGTTCGTATTTTTCTTATAACTAGCATTAAACAGAACAACAAGCATGCTATATTAAATGTACTAACAATTAATTACAATTAATAGTTATTAACATATCTAGGAATGTTATGAGTATCATAACCGCCGCAGATGTTGTTTTGATTTTAAGACGTCTAAGGCAGTTATGATTCATAACATCCGTGGTTTATTCAATAGTTTATCGGTTTCAGTTTGGTAATGGTTGTCATGTACAGTAAAGGACTATTACCATACAGATACAGTTATGACTTAATTACTAGCCTACTTTTGTATATGTAAACAAAGGCATAATATCTTGAAACCGATAAATATAGTTTATCAGTTACTTAAGCAGGGTGGAACAGTTTTTTCCATCCACAGCTGAAAAATTGTCTATGGAATCTCCTCTATCCATTGCCAAATTACAGTAGCAATTCTTGTGCCTAAATAGTTTGCGCAGTCAGAATATGTCGCGAAATAAATTTATAATTAGTCGCCTATGATTTGTGATATACGTTTGACAGTACTGAAGTGTATTGTCAGTCTATGTCAAATTCGAGGTTCGTAGGTTAGGTTTTGTTTGTTATTTGACACAGACTGACGCAAAACTAAACCTGAAAATTACGAATATGACATAGCTTGAAAGTGCTACCAACAATGCAGTAGTATAAATAATAAATACTCACTTGTGAATAAAACCTCATTTTAGTCACTGAAAACAGTTGTATAATGTATGGTAATAGGCGCTACTGTAAGATAATAGTTATTTATTGTATAAGTGTTTTTAATGGTGTTTTATCCACGCAAGAATGTTTAAACGCGAGAACGCAGTTCGAGCGTTTAACTTTCTTAAGTGGATAAAACGCAACTAAAACACGAATGCAATACAACGTTTTATCTAACAACTCAATAAATATCTAAAAAAACATACGTTTTGTATTGACAGCCATGAAAAGGCATAGTGACAATTTGGTAAGTATCTAAAGATCAAATGTTATACGTTTGGCAGTACTGAAGTGTATTGTTAGTCTATGTCAAATTCACGAGGTTAATAGGTTATAAGTTTTGTTTGTTATTTGACACAGATTGACGCAAAACTTAACCTACAAATTTCGAATTTGGCATAGCTTGACAGTGCTACCAACAATGCAGTAGTAAGTGACATGGTTTTATCCCACTAGTGGAATAAAGTTATTTCATTATTCCACTAGTAGATAAAGTTGTACTTTAGACGGTTCATAAGTGTGGATAAAACTTCAATTATAAAGTGATTGTGGATAAAAAACATTATATTTTATTAATCAATTGTATTTAGCACATTTAAATAGGTAAAGAAACAAAACTTATTTTTGCTACTCCTGTAACTAAAATCGCATATAACATACTAACATACAGGTCGCTATGTGACATTTTAATCATGCCTTTATAACCTGTGGCTAAAGAGCCTCTTAGTCACGGACTGAAGTTGGTAACGACGTTTTAATTAGGTTCAGGTTTATTAACTATACAGCCAAAACTAAAATCAAGTTATTTTATCAACAGTCAACTTTACGTTTGTTAAGCATAATTTAACCTAACATAATATTCAAAATCTTAATAAAAAATATGACGTTATATTGTTTAAATGTGTAGTTGTAGAAAAAAATAACATGTAACACATTATATAAAATCGTCTAGACACTCGATTATTAAACACATGCATTGCTACACCCTGCTCGTGTCTAAACAAGCTGGTGACTAAAGAGACGTTTATAAAACTTGTTACATAATATACTAAAATCTAAAATAACGTCGTATCTGAATTTGTTTGTGTTAGCCCGTCTGTGATCGGATTTTTTTTTTTTCATTTTGACCTCAAATTCGGATACATGATGGAAAAATGAAATAGGAATGTCTGAATAACCAACCTCGTGTCTAGTAAAAAATATGCACGAAATAGTGGACACGTTTTAAAAAGGTAATATATGACGCTTATGATGTATGAATTCTATGAGATTTTAATTATATCGTCAGATGATTTCGGATATTCTCTAGATTTCAAAATGTTGAGACTGATAATAACTATAAATATTTTTTTGCAATGTTTATTTTGAGCAAAATTTGAAGTCCAAGAGTTCATCTGGCAATTCTAGGCTTAGCATTTTCAACTGGTTTAGTGTTCCCTTACTCACGTTTTTTTAGTATTTCGTCACATTAAAATACCGTTGAGGTGAACAAATTACTTTCTAACAGTAAAAAGCTCCAAAATATTTACTTTAAAAACACAACAACATAGATAATCAGTTACCTCTTCTTGATACGCATCATACGAACAACAAATATCTTTGAATCAATAGTATATCGCAAAAAACAACAATAATAAGTACTTTCATTGTAACTAGAACCAAAACAGATGTAAACATTCTTTACGATCGAGCCAAAGTTGTTTGCACTAATAATTAAATTACCAAAAAAAGACAGATATTCGGTGTACCGATCTTGGAGGGCCACGTTTTAATTCCAAACAACGGCGCCTGCAGCAAGCCTCGAGTTCCCTCCTGGAGGGCTAGGATATTGCTTTCGAACAGCGAGCGGTTTGTTAGCGACGGGTCTCTTCAAGTGTGTCCAAGCATAGGAAAGGTTCACGTCAGGTCAGATTAGGTTCTCGGTAAGAAGCTAGATTTAGAACTTTGCTTACGTGAATTCATTTCACAAGATGCAACAGATCACTTGAGCACCCCACGTGCTAGCTACGCTGAAGGGTAGGGCTTTCGGGTCTTGGGCTAACGGCTACTCGCTTAGCAGAATTAAGCAAGGCTGGCGGTTGACTGTGGGGCCTTAAGCCCTCCAGGGCTAAAGGGGCTTCCGACTAGAGCTCGACTTAAGTCTAAAAGAGAAGAGAAAAGAGCTAAAACTGTCCAGGAAACGCTTCCTTATACTCAATTGCGGCCTCCCCTCCACTCAGTTAGGGAAACCTAAGTGGAGCAAATTCATGCGTTTTTTCCCCCACCTAGATCACTTGGTGCGATCAGCTAAATCTTGCTGCAACCTGGTGGCTTTATGTAACATCTTGTGGAAAAGACGTGTAAATTGAAACATTTCTTTAAAACAGTGCTGATCCGATATACAGGAAATCAATACTGAACAATATTCTGACATTTCAGAAACGATAACTACTAAACAATATTTTTATCGGCAATAGTGTATTAAGTGTCAAGAACTATAAGAACGGTTTACCTACAGAAGACAATATTTGGAGACCGAGAGAAATAAAGTTTCTTATATTCTGTGATAACCTTACCGTTCGCGATGTGTATAGTATTTTTTCACGATTGAAATAACTGAAATGCGTGTTTTTATAATATATTGCATTTAATGTAAAATTGTTAAAAATTACTTTTGGTTTTTGGAAAGTCAATAAATAGAGATTAGTATATTAAAATACAAGTTCAAGAAAGGATCGATTCAAGCACGCGTTTGAAATTACGACACGAGCCGCGTAGCGGCGAGTGTAGGAACAAACAAGTGCTGGAAGAGCTTTCTGAACGAATGTTTTATACTATTTTTTCTATTTTGCACCTTTTAATTCCTTTTCACATAAAAGAAATTAAATTTTGAAATTTAGGGAATTTTTTTAAAGTTGGGTACAATGATTTAGTATTATTTAAGAAGGCCGTGGAAAATTCAATTTGAATTGTTATTACTTTTTGTTGAAAATGAGTTCTGAAAATTTTTTATGTACTCCGCCCGAAATTCGAGCAAGTGCAGCCAATGTTGTTACCAATTTACTACCAGAGAAGTCCAGATCGCAATATGAGAAACAGTTTCAACAATTTTTAGAATGGTGCAATAGAAAAAATGTTGAAAATATATCAGAGAATGTGTTACTAGCCTATTTTGATGAGCAAAGTAAAAAATACAAACCATCCACTTTATGGAGCACCTATTCAAAACTTAGATCGTGCCTTGCTATATACAGGAATGTTGACATATCAAAATATGTTAAACTGCAAGCGTTTTTGAAACGCATGTCTACAGGATACGTGCCAAAAAAATCAAAAATATTGGAAGAGAGCGACATTAACAAATCCATTAAAAAAGCAGATAATAAATTGTACCTGGCGATGAAAGTGGGTGTAAATTTAATTTATTTTGTAATTTTATAAATACTTAATATAATTTTAGATTACATTAATAATGGGCTATAGCGGTGCGTGTAGGCCCGAAGAATTGACAAACATGTCCATGGATGACATTAAATGTAGACCTCACTGAGTTACTGTAGCAGTTCCTAAAACAAAAAATAATGTACCAAGACAGTTTATGATAACCAACCCAGATTGGATTGATTTAATTGCAAAATATGTGTCCTTGAGACCGAAAATTGTTACACATAAACGTTTCTTCTTAACCTACCGTGGTGGTCACTGTGTTAATAGTTCCATTGGGATTAATACTATTGGAAAGGTTTCAAGGAACATTGCTGAATTTCTTCAATTACCGAATCCTGAACTCTTCATAGGACATTGTTTCCGAAGATCCAGTGCAACACAGTTAGCTAACCAAGGCGGCGATTTACTAACTGTAAAACAACACGGAGGATGGAAGTCGTCTGCAGTTGCCGAGGGTTATATTGATGCATCTTTGAAGAAAAAGTTTGAAGTTGCACAAATCCTTGGTCGTCAAACTGTATTGGACTTACCTAATTCTAATCATGATGCAGTCGACAAGCTTAATTTGGAATTACCGGGATGTTCTCACCATACGGATGACGCTGTAAATAATATTACTGTATCAGGCAGTAATTCTTTTTGTCGCAATATTGTGTCAAATCAAAATTTACCTGGCATTACGATAACTTCAAAAGACAGTTCCAATGTTTCAATTAATGTTTATAACAATTGTGTATTTCATGGTAATAAAAATTGAGGTTATAACGTTTTCCGTTTATTACAGTTTGGCATTCAAATCACATTCAAAGTAAAAACAAGTAGCAATTATTTTGATATTCATAATGCTGTCTAACACTTCCACAGTATTTTCCGTTGTGACAATTCTGTTAACGTTGATAATAATTGTACATTTCATGACATTCAAAGTTGATATATTACACACATAACATATTGTTCCCATTCACAGTTTGACATTTGACGTTGACGTAACCGTAAAATTAATCAAATTTGGAAGAACGACAATGCCGCCAACACCAGAAAAGTAAAATACACTATCCTGGTAAAGCATCGAAAACTCTCAGTAACGAACCCAAACGGGTGTTGTACTAGGTCTAGTAACGACGCAAAATAGAAAAAAATACATTTAACGAGTAGTCTGAAAGGCGTTGTTTGTAAGGGAAGATAGACGGTCGGCCTTACCTTTTGGCGAAAGTTGTACTGGTTATTTTGCCGGCTGGTAATTATCGGCCTAGTTGGGCTAGCTCGCCGCGAGGGTCGCAGGGTTCCAGCTATGCTGAAAAAGAATAATAAAAAAATAAGAGAGGGCGCCAGGTCCTCGAAGTAGATCCAATCCTTGTGCCGGACCAATCACAAGGTAAAGACAATTTCCAGCAGATCAAAAATAAACAAACCAACAACCAATGAGAATATCACAGCTTTATTTCAATATAGGTGGGTACTATAGTGCATAGCAAACATATAAGTATGGATCCAAAATCACAGCAGGCAATATGCAAAAATAAATGCAAGTAACATAGGCGAAACGTGGCAATAAATATGGATATATGTATAATTCTAACAACAACAAAAAAACACACAGTAGGCGACATGCAGTAATAAATATAAATATATGTATATCAAACGAACAGTAGCCAACGAGCAGTAATGACTATAATCTGCGCATAGGCTAACACGTTAAAACTTTTCGAGCACGGCATAAATCAATCGAACTCCCTACTCAGGTGCCGACATTCCGCGAAAGCATGAAATAACGCGAGGTTTAAAACAAGCGTAGCGAGTATTAAATTACGCGTAAAAAAATAAAATAGATAGACTGGAGGTATCCTGTGAGGCAGGAAGTAGCAGAGCCGGGTTATGCAAGTGCACAGCTGATGCGAAACCCCGAGTATCAGCTCAGAAAGATTCTAAAGTAAATATTCAAAATTTCTAGGGGTCAAAAACCTACCAGGATATATGGCCATATAACAGCAGGGTAGTTTTCTCAGTGGAAATACATCAAGTACATTCATGAACGCTAAGACATTCGCTTGAATAATCCCTCGGCAAACTTGTACCTACGTAGAATCTCGCAAATAAATTACAATAACGCGGAATTGACAATGATTCTACCGGCGGCGGGCCTTGCGACACAACCGTTACTAGCCCGAGATTAATTAGTCTTGGACTTGAACCGCGAACGCCGCAAAAAGAGTTCCGACAAAATAGTTAATGAGTTCACGCTACTCCAAAGTGGGACAAACGGCTACCGAAGTCGGTTCCCTAGCCACTATGCGCAATAATACGTCAGATGTCGAGCGACCGACACGCAAATGGCGTCGACATAAGTAAAAGTATATCAAACAAACCGCGGGCAACGAGCAGTAGGTACAGCCTTAAAACTGAAATAATTGATTGAAAGACCTAACATACAGTTTACAGGGGGCTCGATGGGCGCGTCGACCGCCGCAGTCTTTAGAACCACCAAAACAGGGCTCTAGTAAGTGTTCTGACATTAATTTGCCAGGCTGCACATAAATGCAAATAAGACAGCAGCATGAAGGCTAACTAATCTGTAAATTCGTAGGCTCGGCAGAGAAGCCGTGGCTCGGGGCTAATCTAAAACCGAGAGCTCCTACAGGATTAAACTCGGGTAAGCTCGATTAATGATTCAATAAAGATCACTAAAATGCACAAAATGGACGCTCGAAATTTGCAAAAGCCCTATCACGATAACGCAACAGATTTATAAAAAAGCATGCACTAATAACTAACTAAACGAAGCATTGCTATGCCAAAAATATCACACATGCCCTAGCTACTAACGAGGCGCTACTAACAAACTATAAAATACACCAGGCGCAAATAGCTATATCAGTTTCTTGCCTGTAGTAAAACCATGTCGGATCCTAACCTTCCTGTTGGCTTGAGGGGGCAAAGACGGCTGAAGCAGCGAGGGGTTCGGCAGACGCAGCGGAAGGCCGAGCGGGCCGAGGAGGCGGTGAATATGTCGCAGGTGAGTGCAGAGCTACACTCTCTAGCGTAGCTCACAGGAATAGCAGAATTCCTTGACAACTCGATAGTTTCAGGAGCCCATATCGACGGTTTGGATGGCCGCAGAGTGCAGCCGAACGGTGAATGCTAAGCTTCTTCAGGGAGGAGTTTGCCCTTTCGCAGGAAGCGTCCAAACTCTCCCAAGATCGTATCCGACAGGAAAATAGCATCCGACAGTAAATGGCTATAACGCACAACGCCCAAATAAATCTACGATTAAGGAGCCGAGACTAGAGACAGCTTACCTTAAGTAATGACGGGCAGCCATAAAAGTGCAAGGGGGCTGCTGACCTCAAACGAATCCGCAATTTGCGAATGACGTAAGTACTACCAAATTAAATACGAACGTCTTAAAGAACACATGTGCTTTGTAGATCCTCCTCAAAACGAAACGGAGCGAGGCTACACTAATTAACCCATAAATCAAGCACACGGCCGAGGCACCAGCAGCTCACACCAAGTTTAAAATGGGAAAGAACTCAAAAATTCCACCAGTCACCAGTTATCAAAACTTTCCAAAATTTTTGGGCCAGAAGATGCGATAAAAAACAGCCTGAAAAGTGTGATTGCAAGAAGAGATATCCTTTATCTAGCAACAAATAGAATAGTGCAGAATGATTGCAATAAGGGTTGCCTAAGCGCCATATACGAATTTCTGTAGAAATGTAACCAGAATAAATTTAATTTGTAAAATATGGGTAGTTATTCGAAGGGTTGCTTACCAAACTGCTTGATAATTATAGGAGAATATTTAAAAATACGATATAACCAATTATACCTAGTTTAAAGCACGCAAAAATTTCAAAAAGCCACCTAATGAGACTCAAAGCTAAAAATTCAACTAGCAAAAGTTTACTAATACGAGGGTCGCTCCAAAAGTATCGTAACATGTTCTGTGAGTTGTGTCAAATTTATCGACACCTGTCATTACTTACCTTTCAGGTTTCGAAAATGCAACTTACTGTTACGGTAAACGAACAACAGTGCTCGATCGTGCAAAAACGGTGTTAACTCTATTGAATCTATAAATTTTGCAAATACCATCTTTCGTAGAACGCCTTACGTGTTGCTAATTTAATGTAATTTATGTCTTATTACTAGTTATTGAAATACATCTAACCCCAAAATGTGATGCTGCAGTCAGTCCACAGACATTAAAAAGGTAGATATTTGTGTAGAACTTTTAGCTCAATTTTTATTACCCAATTAGAAAATCACAAGAATAAAATTAAATTAGAACTTACAATTAAATAAGTCCGATGTATCTTAAGTTGTCTATTAACAATACATAATTAGTTCAAATCGTGTTATTCAATCAAGCTATTTTATCATCGAAGTGTAAGTAAAAGAATCCAAATTACGACAGTGTCAGCAAGGTTTTCAAATATCCGGTAAGTTTTCTTTCAGTCTTTTATAAAACAATAATCAACTAATATTACTTGATTATACCCAAGCATTTCATAGAATCGAATTTTCTTAATGAACACAGTGTAAATAACAAAAATTAAGAAGCAGCAATGTAACAGGAATTTAATATTGCCGAGACATAAATCGCCAAACAAATACTACGGTTCTTTTAGTAAATACTGGCTTTTGATCCCACCACATAAGTGATCGTATTCTTATTTAATAGTATATTATATCATGAGGGACTAAAGTTCACCATTTAATCCCGCGAGTAGAGTTTGTTGCCTCGAGGGCGAAGCCCGAGGGCAACAACCACTCAAGGGATTTAGGCACTTTAGTCCTGAGGTATCTACGCTATTTTTTGCACTTTTGGGAACATTATCATGAAACATTTCCAAAATTTGGAATCTGTCAATTTGGAAACTGACAATTATAATTTATTAAAAACTGAATTGCAGCAGGTCCTGGATAACTTGAATCAGTTGGCAGTATAGTAGACGCAAAGATACTTCGGACAGAGCGAGCTTTAAAAGTTAAACCGCAAATGAGTTTACTATTGTTAGTCCGCTTAAGTCGTGCCAGGTATACGCAAAGGTGGGAATATTTCCAAGGTGGTATTTATTTCGTTTTGTAGTGAAGTTTCTACTTAATTTATATTTAATTATCTAATAATATTGAATGAAAAAATTAATTTTACTAGGTAAATAAACACATTATGCGATTATGCCCTGATTGAGGAATAAATTATTTTTGCTCAAATGACATTCCTAGATAAGAGAAATCGACATTTAATGTTTCGTCGCGTCATATTGGCATTAAAGTATGTATTTACAACTACATCCCTTCCAGTAATTAGAATGAAAGATAAATTATATAAATCACTTGACTTGTCTTTACTTCCCAAATTTAATATTAATTATTATTTTAAGAGACAGCGATAGTGACGATTGGCCATGTGATAGCGATAACGAAAATTAATTTATATATTGTACTCATAATTGTTGTTTTTTGTATATATCAATCAATAAACTGTAGTTATTTGTTGCATATACATATGTTCTATAATTTTTTGTCTTTCTTGATTGTATCTTTTTTTATTAACAATGTTGTTAAATAAAAATAATAAGTTTTTAAACACTAACAAACATTGCGTTTCCGTAGCCGCATTTCGATTTTAAGGATATGGATTTGCTTGTGAACTATTACAAAGGGATTGTCGTGTGTACAACATAATCCCACCTGCCATGCTCATTAACCTTTAAGTAGTAGCCTGAGGCGTCCGAAATATCTTTGCTCCAACTATACTGAAGTGTATTGTCAGTATATGTCAAATTCGAGATTTGCAGGTTAAGTTTTGCGTCAGTGTGTGTCAAATGACAAACAAAATCTAACCTAATTCTGCATTATATTATAGAGTAATGGTTTTTCAGGCAAATAGATTTAATTCATTGGGCAGATTCTTAATAGAAAAAACAGTCACGAATTAACTGGTAGGTATATACGTTGGCGATCAGTGTATATCCTAATAGAGGTAGCTTTTTGCTTCTCCTGCAATTATTTGCTATCTTTGAGCACGGAAAGTTATGATTTACTTGGATAATGTCGCACGGAGTCTCGACAAAGCCTTTTTGGAGGGCCTAATTGAAATAGAAGATAATGTTAGACCATCACTAAATCTCGTTGAGAGTTCCTCGCCCAAAAAACCGCTTCATTAGTATGGCGATAAAATTGTTTCCAGTTAACAGAAAGTTCAACTCGATGGGCAAGGCACCAGTTCCTGACTGCATATAATCAGCTCCTTTCTAGTTAGGTCAGTCCTAAACCGCAGGAAAATTGTATAAACTATTCAGTTCAGCCATAACCCAAAATATGTTAAAGTTACAGGTTTAAAATGTACCTATAAAATTTAATCTACTGTCAATACCTTCGTAATAATATAATAGGAAGATTTAATTACCTTTTCAGTAGCAATGCTAAAAGGAACCACATAGATAGTCACCAGGTTATATATGTAAATGTCAGTTAGGGTTTGATGTTATACCGCTGGTTTGTGTCAACTAATGGGCATTTTTTATACTTTAAAAATGTGAATTGAGTTATCCGATAAATCATTTAACAGCCATCATTGCAAACAGAAATAGGTTAAGAGGGTATAAAGAGCGCTTTAAACTTATCCTACCTGAATGTGCAGAATTTGAGAAAAATAAAGAAAACTTTTCTACAAAACTCATGATTGATTAAACAATTTAAATCAAACTGATATGAACTCTAATTCGATATTTCAGTATAAAGTGTCATTTATTAACTGCCATAGTAGATAAACCTTTATTATATTAAACATAACCCCTAAATTACATGATTGGATGTATATATAAATATTATAGAAAAATTAACAATTTAATAAAGTTGTTGGCGCCCAATACTTCTTTCTTAGTGAACCTAAAACCTTTATGCGAAAGTGAAGTAAACAAAAATCCTACATTTATCATACCCGTATCGCAGCCGAGTATTGAGCTACTCGGAGTTATGTGAGCCTTCTAAGGTAGGTTGCAATAGTTGGTACACAAGTACCAACTGAAATACTAAAACCCACCAAAGAAGAACAAACAGGAATAATAGTAGAATTACGAGGGTTGCTCTGAAAATTGTTAGTTATTAAAAGACCGTTTAATTTTTTAACAAAAAAAAATTTTTTTCAAAATATTCCCCATTCAGACTAATACACTTGTGCATTCTTTGAAACCACTTTTTAAAACATTCGGAAAATTCATTTTCTGAAAGCTCCTCAAAAATTCCTTAAAATTCTGTAACTGCTGATCTGCGATGGAAAATCTTTTACCTCGCATCATTTTTTTAACAGTTGGAAACAAAAAAAGTCGCACGGCGCCAGATCTGGGCTATACGGAGGGTGAGTTACCAATTGAACTCTCGAATCTTTCAAAAAATCCAATGTTCTGGCAGCAGTGTGGGAGGATGCGTTGTCATGATGAACTAAGATGTTACGCAAACCGGTCGTTTGGCGACCTGTCTGTAATTTTCCAAACATATATGGTAAAGCCACTTAGCAGTACCATTGAGATTTAACATTTCTGCGATCTTCAAGTGGAATAACAGCAACAGGACCACTTCGGCGGAAAAAAACAGCAATTATTTTCTTATTGACGCTTCTGCCTCAAACTACTTTTATAGGCAAGTCTTCATCTTCGAATACCCAAACACTAGACTGCTGTTTAGTTTCAGGGTCATAACTGTGTACCCAAGATTCGACACTTGTTACAAAGTATGCCACTTGCTTGGTAGCTCCTCAGTCAAATTTTTGCAACATAAATTTACACCAGTCTACTCGATCCTCGTATTGACTTTCTGAGAGCAAATGAGGTATCCAACGGCTTGCTAGCTTTCTTACCCCAAGATGTTTATGCGAAATGGTATTCACCGCCGAGGATCCAATCTTCACTTCCTCCTGAATCTCCCTATAAGTAATATTTCGATTGGACTGAATCAAGCTTGCCACACGATCAACATTTTCTGAACAGGCAGCTTCTGCAGGTCTTCCAGGTCTTGCTTCGTCTTCTAGCAGCTGTCGCCCTCGTCGAAATTCGCGGAACCAATGACTAACAGCGGATAATGAAGGGGAAGCATCGCCAAAAGCTGCTATCAAATTTTCATGGCTTTGCTGGTATCCTAACTGTCTTTTATAGTCTTTCATAGCTCTAAAAGCAGTTCAGGAAATGCTCATTTTAACTTAATTAAAAATGCACTACTACTTAACTTACAAAATTAACTACGTTTCACCAGGAAATCTGACGGTTTGACAATTATGGATAACGAATGTCAACTAATGCGACATTCAATTGTTGCAATTGTTTCTAGCGAATTGAGCTTCCTTGGCCTGCTACTAACTATTAACAGAGAATCCCTCGTATATAACTCGGTTTACAACACTGGAGTCACTCCTAGAGATAGCCTGCAGTCTACATATGTCCCACTTCCAAGAAAGGTCAATGCGAAAGAATACAAAGATCATCGCACAATCAGTTTATTGAGCCACATGCTTAAAATATTCTTGAAGCTTATACATCCAAGAATATTTACGAACTTAGAAGAAGACGTTAGCAAAACACTATTCGGGTTTCAGAATGCTTTAGAAACAAGGAAAGCTCTATTCGCTGTTAATGTACTAATACAGAGAGGCATGGATGTTAACCAACCAGTATACATTTGCTTTTTGAACTTATAGTCCGTCGCAACCGCCTCATACAATTACTTAGATAGAAGAACTTAGATGTAAAAGGCATCAGAATTATTAACCGCCTTTATTACAATCACAATGCGGTTATAAAAGAAGGGAATAAGCTCTTGGAAGAGATAGAAATACGACAAAGCATTAGACAGAAATGTGTGCTTTCTCGTTTCTCCAACCGTCTTAAATTTGTATTCGGAGGAAAATAATCCAAGAAGCACTGGCAGAAGAAACGGCAGGCATTAAAGTAAATGGACGACCGCTTAACAACCTAAAATTCGCAGATAACCCGGTATTAATAACAGAGTTTTTAGAAAATCTACAACGACAGGTAGACCAACTAATGGAAGTCAGTGAGAAAAATGGATTATCACTAAACAATAGAAAGACCAAATTTATGGTAATTTTTAAAATACAACATCACGAAAATTTAATGATTCATACTAAAATAATAGAAGAAGTCCAAAAATTTAAGTATCTAGCAACACTTATCAACGAGTACAACGACTACACGGAAGAGATTAAGTCAAGAATTGGACAAGCAAGAAGTGCATTTAAGAAAATGAAAAACATATTATGCAGCAAAGATCTTAGTTTAAATTTAAAAACAAGACTATTGAGGTGCTACGTATTCGCAATGCTATTCTACGGAATGGAATCCTGGACCTTAAAGAAAAACATTACTGAGAGATTGGAAACAATCGACCTATGGACATACAGAAGATCTTAAAGATAAGTTGGGTGAACCGAGTTACAAACGACAGTGTAATGAAAAGGATGGGAAAGGAAAAGGAAGTTGTCAACACCATCAAAACCCGAAAACTACAATATGTAGGACATGTGATGCGAGGGGAAAAGTATAACTTACTACAGATAATTATCCAAGGAAAAATACAAGGTAGAAGCAGTCAACGTAGAAGACGGATATCTTGGTTGAACAACTTGAGAACATGGTTCAATTGTAGCTCAGCCAACTTATTTAGAGCTGCAACATCAAAGGTTCGAATTGCTGTGATGATTGCCAACCTTCTTAGAAAAGACAGCACATGAAGAAGAATTAAAATACTTCGTTTTCTTTACTTCTCCTTAATTGGTTACCTATTTTTTAAGACTCCGTTACGTATTAGATGTAGAGTCAAATAATAACCTTAAAAGTGCCCTATAAAATGTACCGACGGAAACTTTGCCTTACAAGTTGGTAGAAATATGATTTTTGAGTTGTAGAAGACGTTGCTAATGACATATTATAGAAACAACTAAAAATGTTGACACCGCGACAATTTATCGGTGGCAACCACTAGAACACTTGTTGCAGCAAGAATTTAACATTCGGACACAGGGGCGTAGCTAGTGCTATATCTGCCGTATCAATGATACAGGGCCCACGAGCCACGGGGGCCCACCAGCACTCCAGCTCTAAAAAAGTATATATCATATAAATTTAATTTGGAAGCTTTTGCTCAGCGCACATTTAAGAATTTAGGTTTATCTAGGCGGAAGGTGTTATTATTTACATTAACTTTCTTTCTTGTCATTTAACATTTACTTGTTTCTTACTTATATAGATATATGTAAACTGTAAACCATGATTTACACTTTTTTCACGTAACATGTCCGTTAGTACAAATATGTAATTAAAGTTTAATTTTTAATTAGTTTTTATAATTACATTTCGTTTCGTTAAAAAATAAAAATTGAGTTCGTAAATTTATACGTTTATTTGACGATACCCTGATGGGGTGGGATGGGGGCCTGGCGCCCTGCATAAAACGTAAGATAATATACGACATTAATCGGGAAAATAAAAGGGTCGTTTGCCCGAAACTACTTTACGGTGCCAGCTAACTTCAGTGGGAGGGAGGATTCATTACGATACTATTAATTAGGGCAACGACCTGCTAATCTGAATAAAGATGTTAATTGCTTATGGTGTCACCACTTTTTAAATCGGTAAATACAGGAAAGTCCATTAATAGTGGAAATGGTGATTGATGCCTTCAATTTATCGGCAGTACTTGGTGGCTCGATCAGCGTTCAGCTTCGGTTAACCTACCTTTATTTAATTCCTTACAGCTGCTAAACCCCTTTACACATCACAAAATAGAAATCGCATGCAACGTCCTTATTGAAATAAAAAAAAGCAGACTACTTTAAAATTAAATATATTAACTTTGAATATAAGTATGTAAATATTTGACAGAAATCGAATAGATCGAAAAGGGTTAGTACTCTTACTTATATAATTATCAGACTGATTGCAAATTGTAAAATCTGCTACAAACTGTGAAACTAACTACAAAATGTAACGCTTAATTAATGACGGAGGCAAATACTTAAATTCTTAATTAATTTTTCAATATTTAATAACTTTTTGAAAAGGGCTGCACCTTGTCCAATGAATTACCACTTCACTGCACCTTAAAACGCTTTAGAATTAACAAAAACATACAGTACCTTCTTTTTAGGACCCAGGAGGCGCTACTTGACTTACAACGAATCGCTGATAAAGCCGGAGCACACAGCTACTGCCAGAATGTATGTTGGATGCGGGAACGGAGCCTTCAACGACAAAAGGGGTTGTGTTTCTCCAACGGAAGACTGCACTTAAGCCCCCAAAACTCCCCGGTAAAAAACTCTCCTGCTGTAATTTAGCTTCACCAGAAGACTAGACCCCCCCACCGGTGTAAAATACGGGAATCAACGGCACTCGTAACCACTATTAAAATAAAGCACGCCCACAACAAACCCAGAGCTTCCCACGAATATCAAATTACTTACCACGGAGATCTCAACTCGGCTGATGAGGGGCCGCACAAACAGTATTATTCTTCTTTAATCTCTCGATGCGTGGTTCGAGCTATCCCAAAGCGCGGTTAAAAAGGAAGAAAACAGAAGTAAAGCGCCACATTCGCACTCTCTTACATACACACCAAATTCCCATATTTCAACAAGTTGCATTATCTTGGAATAAAATACTGGGATTCAAAAAGATTACTGGAGTTTTTGATATTGTCCTAACACACTGTGCCAGAGAGAAGCAACGTTCTTTCGTCTCGTGCATAGTGAAGAGGTGAAACCCATTGATATACATCGCAGAAAAAAGCTACAATATGGACATTCATGTTTGCCACTCCAAGTGTATGAATGAAGCAATAAGTTCTAAACGGAGTGATTTCCGTAGCTGATTGTTCCCGACCTGGTCAAACAAACTGTGTTGTGCCAGCTGAATCGATTGCGGCAATCATAGCCTTGGTGAAAGAAATCGCCGAGTTATCCTTAATGGAATCGCTGAAGTTTTGAATATGAGCCATGGTTCTGCACATCACATTACGCGTGACATCCTGCAGTTCCATAAAGCATCAGCAATTGGCTCCAGAATTGAAACAACGACGTGTTGATGCTTGTGCACAAGAAGATGCCTTTCTGGCAAGGATTGTGACTGGAGATTAGTCCTTGGTGAATTATTATCAACCCGAAACCAAGAGAGCAGGCAAATAATGGCGTCACACCTCTCTGCCAAAGCCCAAAACATTTCGCACGCAGCTCTCGGCAGAAAATGTTATGCTGACCCTTTTACCTTCTGCGTCTTTTAGACGTATTGTAATCGCGAAAACAATCACCTACCGAGAATTCTTCAGATCTTTACGGTTCAGGGTTCCTAGATGACGAAAAACAGATCTCCTCAATTCCGTTTGTCTATTGAAGGTATAACTCAAAAACTATGTGATGGGGAAAAACAATATTTTGCATGCGGAATAGATGGATTCCTGGCATGCAACCGAAAAAAAATAGGTAAATTATATACCGAGTGAACATCTTAAAATAATAAAATTCCGCCTATTTTTGCTTTAACTCAAAAACTATTACTCAAATGAAAGTTTGAAAGTGTTTTACCCTTGACGAAAAAAGGCATATTGTGGACCTGAAATATATAGGGGTAAACACCTTAAAAATAAACATTTGTTTATTTTTGCTTTAACTGAGAAATAGATAAAAGTAATAGCTTACATATAGCTCTGGCTTTAACCTTGACGAAAATGAGACCCAACAGATACAAGATAAATGTTGTAAAAGAGACAAAAAGGGGTAACAATAAGTCGGTTGAGTTTAATGCAGCCGTATCGCAGAGATGTGAGAGATCCTACCAACCGTTGAAATCGCTTTCGCAGGCCGTTCACGGCGTCAAGCGATAATGTTTTATTTTAAAATTGACGTAATTTGCATTACTAAATGTTTCCCTTTATTGTTTCAGTATTATTGGGAACGTTAAAATATTGTTTTACCCACTTTCCTTTGATTTTTAAAATTGTCCATAAAAAGTTGCTATATAAAAAGTTTTGTCAGTTTCGCTCTAACTTTAATATTAACTCCAGAAAAAAGAATTAAAAATCCAAAAGTTCGTTTTTTTTAATATAACTCAAAAACGAAACATCATATCAAGGATTTCTAGGCATCATTTTGTTAGTCTTTTAGTTACGCAACTTTTTTCCAATTTAACCAAATTTGTATCTCTTACTATTAACCAAATCCCCATACTGGCGCTCCTTATCTTGGACACACCCTATACCTGTTTATGCTGAATATTTTTGGTTCTCATGTAATTCTTCCAAGCTACTTTATTTTCTTACTTTCTTCTTTATTTCTTCGTTCCACCATCTTGTTATTTTGATTCCAGTTTTTATTTTAGTTCCACCTATTGTTTATGCGGCTTTTACCATAATTTTTCTTAATATTTCCTACTTTTCATTTATATCTACTTACATGATCCATGCTCCTTCTTTCGTTAGTCTCTCCTCTAAAAATGCAGCGTATTTTGGTCCGTACTCTTATAGTTTAGCTTCTTTAGTCTTATCCTTTCATACCTTTTCCCTTTTTCAGATTTCTTTGTAGCAGATTTACATTTGGCTATAACCAGTTGAGTGTTTAATTCCGCTCCCCTATATGCACACATATATTTTATTGCGAGTTTTGAGTTTTTACTAAAAGTTATGTAATTTAATGTACTTTTGGTTTTTCTTTCTAATGCTTCAAAAGTGATTTTATAAATTATGTTGGCAGAACGAATTCCCTATTTATAGTTGATTTTGAACACAAAATTCTATCATTTTTCACCATTTTTATTTATCGTTCTGCTCCATATCTATACCGTAAAATCGGTGTTCTCTTTGTATCTTTGTTCGCCATCTCCTCCGAAGATACTGAACCGATTAAATTGTATGATAGCTTATCATTTTGATAATTTTTAGACTTAGAACGTAGGTCGGTTTTTATTTTCGAAAAAAGTACGAAAAAGTAAAGTTTTAATTAAATCGTGTAATTAGCAAAGCTAAGCGTAGCTCGGGTGATTCACTATATACCATTATAGCAGCGCTTCATCAACGAAGCATCGTGGGTCAGTGGTAGAATGCTCGCCTGCCACGCGGGCGGCCTGGGTTCGATTCCCGATGCATCCTTTTTCTAATTGATATTAATGAATCCAATTAGCAAACCGAAGCGTAGCTCGAATGATTCATTAGTTTACCAATAGATCCTCATTTCATGTTCTTGCGTTCCAGTCACATATGATTAGTAACTTAGAAGCTTATTCTTATATTTTTCTCACTTTTGTCATCTTCACTACTATCTCCCGTCGGTGTGTAGATTTGTAGTATGCATATGGTTTCATTAAGTATTATGTTTATTTTTATTATTCTTGAACTGATAGCTTCATAATCCACTACTACCTTCTCTATTTCTGGTTCAGTTAATATTCCTAAACCTTCTTTAGCTCTGCTACTTTCTTCTACCCCCGAAGTATCTTAATGTGTACCCGTTGTCCAACATCTTTAAACCTTTTCTATTTTCTTGGTCTCACTCACTCCTAATATCTATATCTTATATTTTTCTAGTTCGCTTATTAATTCTGGTTCTTTACCTTATAATGTAGTTAAGTTCCAGCATCCTATTCTTATTTACGGTATCTTAGTTTCATCTACGTTCGTATTCTTTTTCTTTGCCTTACACCTATGATCCTTCTCTTCGTTTCCTCCCATTCTCCTGTCCTGGTTTTGTTTTGTCACTTTGTCCATTTCCACGTCATATCCATCATCAGATATCAGTCCTTTATCATACTTGTTAGTTTTTTTATATGCTGCCCCGTATCAGACTCCCTTGACTCCATCCACTTCTACCTTGCGGTAGCCTACTCGCATTTTTCCCCTCGGTTTTTCTTTTCACCTGCTAATTTTCTGACTGTAAATTGTACTTTTTGCTCCTCCTCAGTGAGACCACTAACTATATAAATGCCATTTAATAGTTTCTGCTTACTTTTAAGGATACCTTGTGGTTGAAATTTACACACTTCACAGCTATTATATTTGCTTCAATTTTTCCCACTCTGTAAGCTTCTTCTACCTTAACTTCTATCCTCATGTGTTTTTTGATGGTCCGTAACTAATCATTTTAAATTTTGTTCGCCTAGCTGCTATTCCCCGAAATCCATTCTTCTTTTTCTTGTTTCTCTAATTTTCTTTCTATGTGATTAATCCTCTTTTCCATCTCATCTCTTTCTTTTTGTCATACTCTTACCTTTTCTTGCTAGTCTGCACTCACCTTATGCAATTCTGATTTCATATCTGAAATTTTCCTGTCAAGTTCATTTTTTTAGCTCCTCCTTCATTTCATCCAATTTTCTCAGCTTTCATTTCTTCTACTTCTTCTTCCGATTGGTTTGGGATACGGAAAGTTCGTTCCCCACATTTCGTTCCCGGGATATTTCGTCTCCCCACATCTCGTACCCGGAAACTTCGTTCCCGAGCGAGCTCAATTTGTCTCCTAGATTACAAGGCGTTGAAAAACGAGTGCAGCGATCGGAATACAGTTAGAAAATGAAAGATATTTTAATTAATTTATTTATGATAAGAACAAAATAAACTGTATTTATTAAAAATGACGGTTTAATCTAAGTACGTATCTTCCTAATATTTTTTATAGGGCCATAATTTCTCATTCTGAACAGCTTTTCTTAGTAATATTGTTAAGTGTTTGAATTAAATCGCCTTTGGACGGCGTCAGTAAGTTCCTTTGTTTTCAGGCTAATACGTCCATTGGCTTGCTTAAAAAGGACGCCTCTGCGATTTTGTTTATTTTAACCTCCAACTGGCAATTTTAATTAGAAATCCTAGATTACTGGTTATTCATGGACATCAAAATAAATCGGATTCCAGTTCCTTGGTTTGTACTTCAGACATGATCGCACTTTCAAGCCTTTGGAGCGGTTAAATTGTTCGTACACTAACCTCACAATGCTTTCAGGAACGGTAACCACTAAAGGACCCCTCTGCGTTGCCTGTCGTTGATGCAGACCCCCAGGGATGCTGGAACGCTGATGTAGTTGCTGCCGCTGGTCCGCTTGGTGCTCTACAACGTCCTCTCACTGCTGTAGCCCTCTCGTTTGCTGCTATCGGAGAATCGTAGACCTCCTTCGATGACGGCTCCAAGATCGGAAGCCACCACCTCGGTGTAAATTTAATTTTTGGTAACAGCGCTACCCACACTTCCACATATGCATTAAATTGTGCTGAACACAATGGAGTAATTTATTTTTATGTAGGTTGACTGTAAATATAAAATTTCTTTTATTAAAGTTGGAACAAAATTCAAGCTATCAAGTATAATATTTATTCAATTGTCGTGTCTCTCGATTCTCAATAACAAAACACTGTCTTACATATTTGAATAGGAAATGAACCAAGTTCAATTACATTAATTTAAAACTAAATCTAACAACTATGATAATTATTTACAATGTTTTAATTCTATAATAATTGTTCTTTGAATTTTCGATTTTCTATGTTATAGCGCCGCTTAGTTTATTGTAAATTCACTTCTCTGTTCAATCCGCCACTACACTGATTATTTATTAGTTCACCAATTGTTTTAAATCTGCCTGCTTGAATTTCCTATTTATTCTGAACCTGTTTGCTTTTCCTCAAATTTTCCATCTTGGTGCTGCATGTAAATCGCCTGACTTTGTGCCCTATGGCACATTTCTTTTCTAATCTTTTCTCTTACCTCTTATAGTTTTAAAATGCTCATCATAATTCCATTTTCTAATTTACTTTAATTTCTACGCATCATTTGACTTTACATATTTTGAATCTTTCTGTGCCAGTTTTACTTAATATGGGTTCGGCTTCTATTTTGCCCAAACCTTTTATATTTTGCTAAATTTACATTACTGACTCCAAACCTTTGAAAATCGAATTTCATTCCCTTCTAGCTTATTCAAATAATTCGAATGTTAATGGCCAAATTTTCCAATGTAATTTCAAACTGACAAATTATGTGAATTTACACAGTTGTGCGAATCATCCCAACTCTGTGCTTTTGTGATTTAATCTTTAATTAGTCTGCATTGCCACCAGAGCTGAGTGGAGGGCTAAATACCATTACACTATATCCATTTTTCCATCCTTTGTTATAGTTGTTCCAAGGTAATCCATTATTTGTTTCTTGTATTGGTTTTCCTCTGCTTGTTATTCTTCTATTTTCGATTGGATTTTTCTGTAGCTTCTT
>CALNHX010010335.1:0-41222 GCA_940337035.1 Agriotes lineatus | reverse complement strand
GTACATCAAAGTATTAACGAAGCAACAAACATACTTCAGACTAACATTAACGAAATTGAGAGCTGGACCAAAAAGTGGCGCATAGGAATCAACGAATCCAAATCAAACCATATTGTCTTTACGAAATGTCGTAGCGCACCATTACCTGTCACAATAAGTAACCAAATAGTTCCTACAACAGACACCGTAAAATACTTGGGAATGCACCTTGATAAAGGGCTAACATGGAGGTCGCATATTTGGAAAAAACGTAAGCACCTCAATGACAAATTTCGTAAACATTACTGGTTACTCGGGAGGAAGTCACAGCTAAAACTCAGCAATAAACTGTTAGTGTACAACGTTGTACTAAAACCGGTCTGGACCTATGGGATACAGCTATGGGGGACAACAGCAAAATCCAACGTAGAAATCCTTGAACGATTTCAGTCAAAAGTGCTACGTACCATGATCGATGCTCCGTGGTTTATCACTAACAACGACATCTACAATGATCTTAAAGTACAAAAAATTAGTGAAGTGATTGTGCAATATAGTGCAAGTTACATTAAACGCTTACAAGAACACCCAAACGTGTTAGCAATAAATTTGCTAGATAACAGTCAACAAACTAAACGTTTAAAACGAAAAACACCACTTGATCTAATGTAAAAAAAATCAATTAACCACATTACTTATAAACTCTTAAGTTAAACTAAGTTAAACAAAGATAATATTATATATATATGTATTGTATGTATGTATATATTTTGATTTGCATATAGAGAGTGATGTTCAATGGAACACACCTCTTCACGACATTCTGTACTACAACTAATATGTTTATTGTTTTGTAAAAAAACAGATTACATAGTAAACTTACCACAAAAAAAAATCTGAATCCAGAAAGAATAAGCTTTCTATTGGTTCAAAAAATCATTGAAAAATATTCAAAAATAAGCTTGTGAATGCAAAATCCGGAAAATATTTTTTCTGTTTTTTTTGCAATCGCAAAAAGAATGAAGCCCTCCACATTTATATCCGCAAGGTCATTTCAGATAATGTAAATTTTTTTTAAACTATATTTTCGAGTGCACACCCTATGATCGAATTTCTGGTCCCTGATTCCTGACTAATTTGTAAGTTATTGTGTGGTATTAATGTAAATATAACAATAAGCTTTTAATAGTATTTTTATTTTGAGTTATTATTTCGTTAATGTAATAATCATAAATTGAAATAATGTTTTTCAGTCAATGTGTTGATCAACACTTATTTTTTTTTAAATTTATGTACCGACGTAGAAACGGCCAGTGTAGAATCGGCTGGCGTAGAAACGTACTGGCGTAGAAACGACGGCGATGAACTGGCGGCGTAGAAACGACCTAGACCCACTTCAAGCAATTTGTTTATGCCGTGGAAATAAATGATCGCAATCAGTTATTGCAGAGGATTCAAGATGCTGCAATTCATATTAGAAATAACATGAATTTATTACGCGTCATTGCCAATTACGAGTATGTATTCAGGAGAATGGACTAATTTTTGAACATTTACTATAGGTAAATTTTGTTTTCTGTTTGATACAATAAATGTTATGATTATTTACTAGTGTTTAAAGAGAAAAAATGTTAAAAGCGCTATAACTTCTGAACAAAGAAAGATAGGACATACGTACGTTTACATGAACATTTCTTTATGAAATTAAATGCTTTTCATTGCCAATGTTTGTAAAGAGGCCAATGAATCACCCTGTATACTGTATTACGTGTTTACAATTAACGGCGGGAACATGCTAAAGTACAGTTTGCTTGATTTCATATATAGTATCAAAACATGTGCCAGGTTTGGGTAAAATTTTAAATAAATAAACACTTCTTATCGACGTGTCAAATAGGAAAATAGCGCCGAAAAAAAGAATCATTTAAAAACGGCTAAACTTAGTCTAAAGTATATAGAAACAAGAGTAAAGAAACATTTAAAAATGAGTTGCGGTCACCGCACGACTTTCTTTTACTGTTTATAAGATTTGTTTGTTTGATTTGTTCAAAAACCTATATAGATGTCGCACCCATTTATTGTAATTGTTCAGTTCATGAAATTGGATATCCAATTCGTGAACTGGAATCAGATCGTGTAATTTTTTGTCATAATTTCGACACTTTCTTTGTCCAGTTCATGAACTGGAAAATATCAGCGTACATAAATCAAACAAGTAGAGACACTCACTGTCGGTTGCTTCTATGTCAAAAATTCCGATTTGAATGACTTTGAACGGCTCCTGGGGGGTACATTCCGATAGTACTAACAGATGGCGCCACTACTTGATCACATATGATTGCTAGCAGACCTAATAACTGGCTCTAATTGGTAGAATTTTGTGCTGCCATCTGATACCGAAGCTTAGAAATACCCCCCGAGTTACTGTCCCAGGCACTCTAGACAGGTTTCAGTGTCTCTACTTGTTTGATGTATGTACGCTGAAAATGTAGTTCTCCACTTGATAAAATCCTCTAAACTTATACAATCTGGATATGACAATCATCGACTTCATAAACTATAGTGTTGCCTATTTACACTTCCGGTAACATGTTGTAAGCGATTCACTAATAATATGAGTGGACGGCTATCTACCGGTAACCAGTTGATCACATGATTGGTCTTGCGCCGAAGAAAGTAAAAAATACGAAAATAGTTACCATTGAGATGAATATTCAATCATTTCCAATAAATTTTATTGGTAAAGTAATATAACATTCCAAGAAAATATGGGCGAACTGTACATAGCCATTGCTACAGTTCATGAAGTGGAAAGTTGTGATATCCAGATTGTGTAATTTTGGAGGATTTCATCAACTGGAGACATACATTTTAAAGTTTACTAGTTGGATAAAAAAAAAGTGTCTATTATGAAAATATCTAAAATTACACGATCTGGACAATTACACTAAGTGGGTGAGACATGTACATTTTCAGGTCGATCGATTAAACCATCTAGGCTGTAGACTGTAGAGATGACACATTCAAACCAACAGACTGACAGACTCACAGACTGACATACATTACTTCTAAAACCACTTTTTTTCTGAATCAGAAGACACGAAAACGGATATTTCTGCTAAGATATCGAGTTTTAAAAAAATCACAATTATTATACTTTATTTTACTTGAATAACATAACATGGAACTTGAGTTTATTACAGCAATTCGAAAAGTTTTTTTGTATGGAGAGTAAACCAGGTTTACTCGCACGTAGGCCTCAATGTTTTGTGGTAGTTTTGTTACTCTACCTCACAGACCAGTCTTCAGCGAAGAGCGACGTTAATTGTATCCCAACTCTATATATAATATTTTATTATAGGTACTTAATATATCTAAAAATATTGACGGGGTTCTAAGAAAAACCCAGCTACTTTGAAAGTCATCAAAAATACCATGCAAATTTATCAGTTGACGTGGAATGTTGAGAAAAGTAACTGTCTCAATCTTAGGTATTTGAGCTATTTCAGTTGTTAAATACAGTATTCATTGAACCTCAATTTAAAAATATTTACTGACTAAACTGCAGAAAATGAATTTGAAGAAGCTGAAGAAGAATGTTGCATAGAACATACAGTACAAGAAGAAAATACAGAAGAAGACTATTTTTCTTAATTTTATTAAGATGGCGAACAACATATGACTGCAAAACTAGGTGTCGGTTATATACTGTAATACATATGGTGGCTTCTTTGTTCTTTTTAATACTAAATTAAATTACATATGTTTGTAGTTACTCAAAAATTGCTTATATAAATATTAGGTTCAAATTTAACTGAATTGCAAAGTATTCTGCCCGTTAAATGAATCAAATCTTTATATCAATCGAATAGTTCGGTGGAATATGAACACTCAATCAGGGTTGGGTTTTGACACTTGGCTAAAATAGTAATTTGATAAAATTGCCATTAAATTCAATACTAAATTGGTTAAATTATTTTCTTACATGATTGCAAGTGAAATGTTGTTTACACCTTGAAATAACTTTAATTGTTGAATCTATTGAATAAAGCAACTAATTACAACCTGTTTATTTAGGTAAGTCTCTTTTTGTATTTATTTATTTGCAGGCAATGAAGGAATGTTGATATTATGTAGCTGTTTTTGTTTACTACACCAACACCGCAGATGCCCTGCTTATGGCGGGGTTACTTCCAACTGTACCGCTGGGCTATGCAGATGCCATCTCTCAAATGGCTTCGCAGACGAACTTTACCAATGCCGCTGAGCTTTGCAGGTGGAAACCAAGTACCGCAGTGAAGTCCATACTCAGTAATACATGTCGTCTCTTGATGGCTTTGCAGAGGAACTCTACCACTAGCCCCCGGTTGCATTCAATTACGAACATCTTAGTTACATATGGTTCGTATGTTAATTAATATCTCTTGATAAAACGTTCGTAATTAAAACATCATTTAACTCTTATCGCGAGATTTAATTTATAATTTTATTAAACAACTCTTTTATTTTGTTCACTATTAACATTTTTAACGATTAAACCATAACCAATTCTGTTATTTATTTAATTTAATTATTTATAAAACATAACTAATGGATTAAACAGAACCGCTTGCTTGCTAAACACCGGTATCTCGGATTTGTACAATCTATAGATTTAGAGAGAAATGTAACTATTTCTTTATGAAAAAATCTGATAAGGTTTTATTGGCCCGAACGAAAAGTTCTGCGTGATGGAATGGTATTCAAAATCAAACGTGCCTTTTTCCAGTTTTAGGCCGCCATTTTGTATTTGAAAATATAGCCATATCATAAATTACCTTTTCTTGTTTGGTAAACGATTCCTTTAGTAAATAAGAGCTATAATTTTCTTTGATTTAATATTTCTGTTCGTTTCACTATTATTAGCTGCTACTTTGTCTTATAGTGCTGGTTCAAATGATCGCTTACTGTTCGTAAAATATCGATACAATTATAAGATATTAGTTACTGCCATTACTGTCTACAAAATGTCATTACTGTTTTTTTGCTGTTATTTATATATGCAGTATTATTTCTGTTCTTGGCTTACACTATTTTTTAAATACGTATATACTTAACATATATATTTACATAATGAAAGCAGTAATTAAATGTTTATTTGTTGAAGTTCATTCTCTACATTTTTGCACATACCGAACCTACAACTGCCAAACTGTAAGAACATAATATAGATCCATTACACTACGAACAAGCATAAATTGTAGTAATAGAAAGAAGTGGAGCGGGAATGATATTTTGACACAACTTTCTCTTTATTCTGACAAATTTCCAATAAATTATCCAACAATGCATAATTGAAGTGGTATTCATTAAAAACAGAAAATTAAGTGGCATTTTATTAACAAAAAAAAAAGATAGGCCACATTTTCTTGAGTAACTCTTTATAGTCAAAAATATTTTCGCACTGTGCGCCTTCGTACCTACAACTTTTACAAGCAAATTTCATGTGACTTTCATACTTTTAGAACAACAATGCTGAACCCATATTACTCGGTGGCCTACGATTTGTAGGTAATAATAAAAATGAACGTTTATGTTGAAATTCGAAAAATTCAAGGAATATATCAATTTTAAGTAGATTATACTGATTTACGTAAAACTGCCTGAGTATCCTATTTTCTGGTATTTTGCAAAAACAAATTAGCTATACTGTAGTATAGAAATGCTGACATTTTCGACTATAAACCAAAAACCGAATAATATGTTCGATGTGTATTTTATCTGTCATATTGCTCTCGAATAGTTGGCCTGTAATGTGGAAATTATTATCTCCTCTATAGTAGTAAAGAATGTGGAAAACCTGTATACAACATAACAGATTTTGAGAAGCGTCGGATGTTTTCAAGCAATCGGTGTAATTGTACAAATTGGCGTTTCCTTAAACCAACAAACACGGGCAGCAATGCGTGGAGGCATGGGCCATTAGCCATGTTCTCCACCATATGGTGGAGCAGACAATGGGCCCTGTGCAGGGCTCAAGTGCTCGCTCGCCTTAGGTAGCGACTCTCAAGTGCCATTGTACTTGCTCTGCATCTCGGCCCTTGTGCCCTCGGTGAACGTCATTCTCAATTGTGTGCGACGCTGAATGCCCTGCATTAAAATTTATAAAATGGGTGCAAAGATATCTATTATGATCATGCGCCCCTGTAATGATGTCTGGAGATGGGGAGTCGTGGGGCAGTTGGGATTTAGATTATCAGGCGTCGAGCTGCATTGTAGGAATTTATTGCAATATTCCTGCTCGCAGAAATTCTGAAGCGAATCTGGCACTTAATCGAAACAAATGTTTTCTAGGGATGCATATTCGATAGTATAGTACTTTGAGATTAAGTCTAGTTTTAATAAAGTGGCAGTTTTACGAATAACGAATTATTTTTTGACATATTGCGATTCGAATCGGATTTATATGCAGAATATTTATGTGTGAAAGCGTCGTACTTTAAAAGGTTAAATTACTTGTAACTCTTTAGCGAATCCAGGTGAAAAATTCCTAATTTGCGCCGTCGTATTGCCAGAATGCCGAATCAATAAGCAAGCTAAGGTCATTCTAATGCTTGTAGATACACCTAAGTCAACAATAAAGATGGAAAACAAAATATATTATCCCATCGGTTTTAAAAAAGAAAACTTAACGCTAAAAAAAGGAAGTTATCTAAAAACTTTCAAAAATTGATATTTTTTTTTTTCTAAAAAGAGACGTAGGAAGTGAGACCCTAGCCTCAACAAGCAGCAGTGTTGTAACCGATTATAACAGACGTACAAACCAATGAAGATATTGAGGATTCAACAAAACCATTAAAAATAGATACGCACACAATTTCTTAAGCGACTGTAAGTGAAATTTCCGAAAAAACAATAATTCACAATAAGTCATCTGAAAGACGCAATAGTTTCAGTTAGTTCTTCACAAATTTAGAATATTGACCAAGAATATTAAGCAAATTTTAAAGCAAACATAAAAAAATAATGTCTTGATTTTTGGTGCAAATGCTTCTTAGTACCCTAGAAGCAACCTCTCAAAATATCCCGCCTTTGTGGCGTCGCCGTCATAGTTTTTTGGAGCTAGAAAGGGTAGGGGTTCAGTACTATTAGGAAATCTTTAAAGAAAACCTAAACAAATAATATAGTACTGAGTTTTGGCAAAAATGTTCCTCAATACCATGCAGTAACCCTTTAAAAGTAGCCGCCGCTAGGTTGCCGGCGTTGTAGTTCTTCGGAGCAAGAAAGGGTCAATAGCCCAGTAATAGCACAAACATATTAAAGGAAATTTGAAACAAATAATGTAGTGTAACGACATTAGAGCCGGATCGAGTGCAGACAGATTAGTCAGCCTTCTAGGTCATTCCAGAACGACCTCGGTGATTAATGCGCGCGATCAGCAGTTTAGAAGGTCGTCCGCGACCGCGCTGTGATACGACACGTTAGCATTTCTAGAATAGTCGAGTTATATCGCGAAGCCTCCAGAAGGAATCACCCGGCAATATATAAGCAAGCGCAGCGGAAAAACGCTCAGTCCGAATCTAGATTTAAAGTGCGCGAAGCTTGCCATATAAATCATTCGTGTTTAAGTCGTGTGTAAATAAATAAAGTGTATTTGTTGTTAGAAATAGTTCCTGTTAGTATATAAATAATTCGTGTTCCGTATTAATAGTTCTTGTGTTTTTGTTAAATCGTTAAGTTAACTTGCTGTAAATAAATGCTTAAAAGCAGAAGCGGCGTATAATTTTTAATAGCCCAGAAGATAAATCGTAACAGTAGTATTAATTGGGTAAATATTCCTTAGTACCCTGAAAGTAACCCTTTAAAAGTTCACGCCTCTGGAGTGCCAGCGGTGTAGCTTTTTGGAGCAAGAAAGGGACAATAGCTTAGTAATATGAAAAAAAGTTAAAAGAAACCTGAAAACCCTAACAACAGTTGTAATGCAACATACGTATGTATGATACATTTAATTTAAATAATATCCAGATATCTAATGTATATCATGTGATGTAACAGTTGTATGTTTTAACTGGTGGTGTTGTAAGGGCAACCAGAGGGTTGTTTATATTTAGTAATTTAGTAACAAAATAACTTGAATTTTTTAATCTACGACAAATAGTCACATTAAGGGTTAAATTCCCATTAATTGTGAAGAATAATAATTGATGATTTGATACGTAGTAGCACTATAGTATTCTCTATGATCAAATTTGACTTTAAGTCACAAATATTATTTAAATATAATATTCGAGAGAAGCCAGTAAAACCAATGAAAGTTAATGTTGTGGTATGCTGTTGAACTGCCTATCCACATAATAGAGGTTTCAAAGAGTTACAACGAGTTTTGATTTGGTCGGGAACAACCCAACGAGGTGTTTGCTGACTAGAATTTATCCAGTTAGAAGCTGAGGTAGAGCATTCAGGTACAAGATAGACAATCAGAAGGTTAGTGCCCATTTCTTATGAAATATTAAGTCATAAAGCAAGTTTGTTGTGGAAAATCATTAAGATAATTGTAATTATATTTAGAAATTAATTTAGAAGAATTATTTTTGTAAATTCGATAGTGATTCGAGTATTCGACGTTTTATATTTTGAAATTTACTTGTTGGAATTAGGTTATTTTTAGAATTTTCATATAAATCAAGTTTGGACATATTTAATATTCGATTAAATTGTTTTTGACAATTTGTATTTTATTTTGTAATGTCAGATCAAACTTGAATGTGCTACTAACAAACTGAAAGCACGAATTTAATTTTGTGAAGTACCTGAAACGTGTATTTGATTTATAAAATCAAATAGTTATTATATTTTAAAACTAATTCAGTCGTAGTTTTATGGAGCAAGAAATTGCCAATAGCCCAGTAATAGCAGACAAATATTAAAGGAAACCTGAAACAAATAATGTAGTATTAATTTTTGGGTAAATATTCATTAGTACTTTAAAAGCAACCCTTTAAAAGTCTACGCCTCTGGGATGCCAGCGTTATAGCTTTTTGGAGCAAGAAAAGGCCAATCCCCAGTAATATTAAAGTTTAAAGCAAAACTGAAAAATGTAGTATTGATTTTTTGGATAAATGTTCCTTAGTACCCTAAGAGTATCCCCTTAAAAGTCTCTGTGGTGCCAGCGTCGTAGTTTTATGCTGCAAGGTTGGGTTAATAGCCCAGCAAAAAATTTTTTAAAGGAAACCTGAAGCAAATAATGTGGTACTGTTTATTGGTACAAATGTTCCCTAGTGCCCTAGGAGCAACCCTTGAAAGGTTCTCGCGTTTAGGGTACCGGCGCGGAGGCGTCGTAAATTTTTGGAGCAAGAAAAGGCAAAGAGTTCAGTAACATTTAATAGTAATTTACGTTATAAGTCCGGTAAACACAAGTTTACAGTAGCGAGTCCAAACGTTTCGGGACGAGGCGACGTAGGAGCCGAGTCTGGAATGTTGAGACGAGCTACTGTAAAAGTTTACCGGACGTATGTCGTAATGCGTTTTATTTCATACTGCAATTATTAGATTTTTACTTAAAACTACAAAAAAAAAAAAATTTTCAATTGAAAATGATAAATAGTTTGATTATTGATTTATTTCATTTGAGTCCGGTAAAATATTTTACCGGACCTGTTTATTTCATTTGAGTCCGGTAAAATGTTTTACCGGACCTGTTTATTTCATTTGAGTCCGGTAATAGTATTTAACATTACAAGCCAGGTAAAACAGTTTTTACTGGCGATAGGATTGGGATGACTGGCGAGCCGTTAGGCGAGCCTGTCATATCCTTGAGCCAGTAAAAATGGTTACCTGGTGTGTTTTGTTGAATATTTTATTTGTTTCTCACTTGTAAATAACTAGAAATTTACCATTTATTCAAAATGTCAAACTGACAAGCAACTAAATTCATCAATATGACACATACTAAGGAAGACAACTCTGGCTTTGAACGCTATCATTTATCTATGAGCACGCTTGTAAAATATAACTGGCTAGCCAGTAAATTTTTTACTGGCTACCCAGTTAAGAAACATTTTCAAGGTGAATACAGTGACTTGATAAATTGATGTTTACAAGTGAGGAACAAATAAAATGTTTTACCGGACCTGATACCGTAAAGCCTCATTTTCCGGACTAAAATCATTAACTTAAACATGGGTTTTGCGATGCAGTATGAAATAAAAGAAATTAGAGGAAACCTGAAACAACTAATTTAGTACTGATTATTGGCATAAATACTGTACCCTAGCAGCAACCCTTCAAAAGCTCCTGCCTCTGAGCTGTGGAGTGTCTGTGTCGCAGTTTTATGGAGCAAGAAAAAGCCCAGTAATGGCACACAAATATTAAAGGAAATTTGAAACGAATAATGTAGTATTAATTTTTGGGTAAATATTCCTTAGTACTATAACCTACCGGTATTGTTCCGGTAATTTTTAAATTTTAATTTTTAATTCTTACTAAAATTGCTTATTCTCAGGTTGACCAAAACTATATTTATTCTTAAACTGGGTTGCCTCCGACAAAGCTCAAATGCCGTGGGTTCATACTTAAATGTATTTTTACCAGGAAAAAAAACACAGTGTGGTAATTTAATAAAATACTATGTACATAAATTAATAAAATAAAATATCTTCGGTGTTCTGTTATTTCGGGGACTTGTTCTGCACCCTGCACTGCACGCTGGTTCGACTTGGGGTCGGGATCCACTGGTAGGCGTCGTTGCGCTCGGTAGCTCTAACGAACGGGTCAAGAGATCTAAAATCAAGCATACGTAACATAAATAAGTTGTCTCGGACTTGTTATTATTTTTGTCAAGCAGTCGGATTCAATTGAATTAAAATGTTTTTTTCTACGGTCACCTCTAAAACTGACTATTAAGCGCTCACTGTCAATGCGAAAAGTTAGCGATTCACACATTTTTTCCCTAGTAACCATTTTAACATCGCAACCACGTAAACAATGTCTTAATGAAATAATCGCGTCACTTTATTTTACTTTACGCATCGCCATGGCTAACCTGATTATTAATTTAATTCGTCATCTTTCTGGAACTGGCTAAAATTATTGACAATTGCATCACGGTGCGTCCATCATCACGCAACAGATTTATTGAGTTTGTGAGTTTTTGTGAAGTTGAAGATGGAATCTGAAGGTAATTGCACCCCGCCTGAAGTATTTGAAGCGACCCAGACAGCAACCAACGAGTTGTTGCCGACCAAATCGCGCGGCCTTTATGAACGGCGGTACAACGACTTCGTAAAATGGTGTGAATCGAAATTTCAATTATTCAACAATTTTGTCATTTATTTAGGACCGTAGAAAAAATTTTGTATGTATTTCGAGTGTAAAGATCCATTTTGGTATTCGGTTGCTTTTTCGCGCCTCGTTACCGCTCGGCACGAAACTGGCATCCTCATACCAAAATGGCTCTCTTTACACACTAAATACATAAATATCTATTTATTCACTAGTGAGTATAAAACATTTTTATACTCACTAGTGAGTAAAATTTAATTTTAGTCACTGAAAACAGTTGTATAATGTATTTTATACTCACTAGTGAATAAAACTTCATTTTAGTCACTGAAAACAGTTGTATAATGTATGGTAATAGGAGCTACTGTAACTATCTATTGTCTGTTTTGCGACATATTCTGACGGCTGAAACTGTTTATGCATACGAATTGCTACTGTAAGATAAAACGTCGTATATCACACGTGAGCGAAATGCCATTATAAGCTCGTGAGCAATTGTATCGCTCGTGCTGGGGCACTCGCGATTCAAAATGCTCACTCGCAAATAATGATGCATTTCTCTCACTTATAATATAATCTACTATTACCTGGTAACGGAGATGTTTACCAAGAGTGTACCAAGCCCGGCTGGACCTGGTACGTCCTTTGCGCATAAATTTGTGACTTGGAGAATTGGTATGAAAGGACAATGTTAATTTCCACAAAGCCGGCCTTTAGCACCTCTGGAGGCTTTTGCGGTCAATCTGGAGTTTCGGCCGGTGAACCAATTTACCTGCGGCGAAGGCCATGTTGACCTGGATATTTCTCCTGGTGTTTATTATTAAATTTTGGTGCAGGGGTTGTAATAATATTGGGCTGGTGCGGAAAGTTAAAAGTAGCTTCTAAAAAAGATCGAAACCTGACCGGAGTCATAAGCTTTCGGCGGACATTGGAACCGGAGCTAGAGGCGGATATTAGGATAAGGGTGGTCTGGGGAAAAAAGTTAAAGTTGATCAGGAAAGCGGGGTCAGGCTCTGAAGAGCCTGGTGATCAGGAAGAGAGTTCAGGTCTGAAGACTCAGGGCTCAAGTTTCTCCAAATGATGGCGGAAGTTGCTTTTATACTATTCGAATGCTTCCTTATCTGTGCTTCGCCCCAGGTACGTTTAGGAGGGGCCGCTCCGTCTGTGTTTGTACGCGACTCGGCGCACCGCTGGCGGCTTTGTCCTTATCATTTTTCGAGCTTAAGGCCGATGCAAGTTTGTAATAGTGACGGAAATTAGCCTTGGATAAATGGGTACAATTTAAATGTGAAAATACATACATTTGTGCTGTAGCTAACGTCACAGTACCCTAGAAGCAACTCTTTAAAAGTCTACGCCTCTGGAGTGCCAGCGTTGTAGCTTTTTGGGGCAAGAAAAGGCTAATAGCCCAATAAAATTAAGAAAAGTTTAAAGCAAAACTGAAAAAATGTAGTATTGATTTTTTGGATAAATGTTCCTTAGTACCCTAGGGGCCGGTTGCAGAAAGCAATGTTAAGTCTCGTGTTAGGTAACATCGCGTCAAAGTGAACAAAATCGCATCAAATTTTGTTTACTAATGTATTAGTTACCATAAAGATTTGAGATTTGATGCGATTTTGTTCACTTTGACGCGATGTTAGCTAACACGAGACTTAACATTGCTTTCTGCAACCGGCCCTAAAAGAGTATCCCATTAAACGTCTCTAGGCTGCCAGCGCCGTAGTTTTATGCGGCAAGAAAGGGCTAATAGCCCAGCAAAAAATTTTTTTTAAAGGAAACCTGATGCAAATAATGTAGTACTGATTATTGGTACAAATGTTCCTTACTACTCTATGAGAAACCCTTGAAAGGTTCCCGCATTTAGGGTGCCAGCGTCGTAATTTTTTGTAGCAAGAAAAGGCAGAGTCCAGTAATATTTTAAAAAAATTAGAGGAATCTGAAACAACTAATTTAGTACTGATTGTTGGCACAAATACTCCTTAGTACCTTAGCAGCAACCCTTCAAAAGCCCCTACCTCTGGAGTGTCTGCTTCGTAGTTTTGTGGAGTAAAAAATGTCCAATAGCCCAGTAATATTAAAATAAGTTTAAAAAAATCTGAAACAAATAATGTAGTATTGATTTTTGGATAAATATTTCTGCCTCCTTAAATGTTCTGCACCAGGGCCACATCAACACACGCTATGCCACTGAAAATAATCCTATCCTATTTTTGATGATGCAGGAAGTTTTAAGTACAACATTTCCGTATGTTTCCAACTGCTCTGTATACATACAGGCATTTTCATATTTGATGGCGAAAGTAAAACACTGTTAAATGTTGCAAATCCAACTTGTCAGTGTACATTTTTCCAACGACATTGCAATGTTTCTGGAAAAATTAACATTTGTTGACACTGACAATTTGGATTTGTGACATTCAACAGTGTTTTATTTTCGACATCAAATACCGACGACCACCTATTTGATTTACATATTGGCCAAATAAATATAAAATAAATAAAAATTTACCACTTTTAACCGCAAAATGAAACAATTATTGTTTAAACATCAACTTAAATTGTCATACTATTTCTGACATTAGCTTACTAGATTTTTGAACCGGCTTGTTTCGCGACTTGCGCGCAGTTTTATGCCAAATTGGCCGTGACGCTCTCGCGCATTTTAGTTGCTACGGGAGGCATTTATACATTCCGTATATGTATTTGGCACCTAGGGCAATTTCATTGGTCAGATTCAAATGTTAAACCAATCAGACTAGAAGTGCGAAATCTATGTAGGGAATGTAAATCGGTGCCAAATTCACATACAGAATTTAACAGCTACGTAGGCTCAAAATTGCAGCAAAAAATTCCCGTGTTTTGCTGCAATTTTGAGCCTACGTAGCTGTTACATTCTGTATGTGAATTTGGCACCGATTTACATTCCGTACATAGATTTCGCACTTCACAACACCTATGTTTTTCCGACTTTAGATGCCCTGTGCTCCTGGTCAAGAAAAATATGCAACAAAAGCGAAAGTGCAAATATATGTTTATTACATAAAATAAAAGCAAAAAACTAATTATATAGGAGTGATATGTTATTGTTAGGAGCCACATGTTTCATTGCTTTTGATAGAGTCTTTTTCACATTGTGTGATACATTATGCTTCTTCTTAAGCATGTCTTGGCATGTTCCCCACTTGATGGACGCCCCAAGACCCTTTTCCTGCTTCCCCTTATGCCGACTTTCCTTCTATTTAATACTGTAGGCTGAACGTTGATGCTGGCCTTTTGCCTGTAGCGCTGGGAACATGAACTCCCAGCAGTGCACAAAAAACTTTCCTAAGCTGTACTTGTCTTCACCTGCTTCAATCGTTGGCAAAACATTTTGACGGTTCAAGTGCTGGTTCCAAAGTCTCTATTTTTAGTGAGCAATTAATCGACGATATTCTGAAAATTGATGAAATCCTCAGTACTTGTAACCATTTCCGTTACACCTAGGTTTTTCTTCCACTTCACTATTATTGGCATTTGTAGGGACTAAATTATTTTGTTGAGGTATAATTTCTTCGCTTTCGATTACAATGCAACTGGTTGCGAAACGAAGGGCCCAAACGACAGCGGCTGAATATTAACACTAAAGCATAGTTTAGCCATCTAAAGGCGTGCATATCATAGTAAATTCCATTATTTTTACAGCTTTAAAGAAGAGACGACTTTTTTTATATCTTCTTTCTGTAGATAATCAATTTTCTTCAGTTGCTTGTTTAGAAACAAACGATTGGAACTATCTCGGTTGTTAATAAAATTTCTAAACCGACGCTGGTAATATTCTTCCATAAGTGTACAGGAAAAGTCTATTAATGCAATTGCATTATAACAATCTTACTGTAATCTCACTAAAATTGTTGGGTATCCTTCTCCACAAAACGAATTGGGTACGTTATCCTTAATTACAATATAGTAGTTTTCCGTTTGCCCCTTACTATTTATTATGACGCATAGAGAAACGGCTCCAATTTTACAAGGCGTAAGAATAAATGTGACAGAATGATTTAATGACTCACAGCAAGAGTACTATCTGTGAATACAATATCTTAAGAAAATGGTAAAGAATGCGCTCGTTGCATGATTTTTGTTATTACTACGAGTACAACAGTAGCCGGGCTCCATAGCTCAGTGGTAAGCATTCTGGCTACTAATCTAAGGGTCAAGGGTTCGATCTTCGATCCCCGATCCCGGAATCCCGGTGAGGTTTTCAAAAATAAAAAAATGCCATAATTCGGAAGTGATGTAAAGCCTAGTGTTTCGTGAGAGCGAGAACGAGAGCGAGAAGTGGTCTCTCTCGTTCTCGCTCTCGTAAATTTTGAAAAATCTGTTCTCGATCTCGCTCTCGATTACGAGAGCGACGACGAGAGTTGCCTACTTCTTGGTCTCGTTCTCGGTTTACTCTCGTTCTCGTTAATCGCCGAGAGAGCAGAAAAGACGAAGACTGCAGTGAGGACGATGAAAATAATTCAGATCGCGAAACCCCGAAGAATACTTTGAAGAGGATCAAGCAAATTGCGAAGAATAAATTGACTATAACGAGGGTGCCTTTGCTTCTTCTACAGTAATCGCCAAGGTTAGAAAAACCTTTATTAAAATAAAAAATCGGAGCATTTTCAGATTAAACTGAAAAATTGCTGCGATACGGTCGAAGTACCTTGTATAAAACTATGTTTGGATATTAAAACCAGATGGAACAGTACGCTTGACATGTTGGAAAGCGTACTTAACTTGAAAGAACCCCTAGAATTGCTATATTGCAATGCAGAACCAGTCGAAAAATTTTAACTTTTCGATAGCGAGTGGGAGCTTATGGCCACAATTTATAAATACTTGAGACCTTTTAAACAATGTTCACAGATTTTATGTGAGCAACACTGCCTAACTATGCATTTAACATACTATTGGACAGAATTGATAATACAATAACAGATCTTTCTGAAAAGCAAGAGACTAATGTTGAAGAAGTTATATTATCAGCTTACCGGTCGTGAGAAACAAATTGATGAAACATTATAATAAGAGTAACTGGATTTATTGTGTAATTTTGATTGTAGATCCAAGTCACAAATTGGAAACATTTAATTTAACGACTTGCGGAAAACAAATGAAGGATTATTCTTATTCTATGTTTAAATATTTTTAAAACGAAATACCAAGTACCTGCTGAAGACAAAAAAACAGAAATTGCTGGACAAGAACATAAAACATTAACGAAGAAAACTCGTCACGATGATGATCTGGATTTTATGTCCCTATTTTAGAAAACAACTGGAAATTGGAAATTGATGAATATTTAGCATTAAAAAGATCACCAAAAGATCAAAGTATTTTGGCATGCTGGAAAAAATATAGCGATTCTAATTTGACAAGAATGGCCAGAGGTCTTCTCGCAATAAATGCTACTTCGGCTCCCGTTGAAAGATTGTTGTCTCAAGCTTCACTAATTATCAGAAAACACAGAATTCGGCTTAACGATGACTCAAGTAAATATCTTTTCAGCCTAAATTATTGGACTAAATGTGTTTAATATATAATATTATCTTGTGTTTATAATTATTTCATTGTTAGTTATTTAATCGTTAATTATTTAATCGTATTATTTTATTTCGTTTTCATGTAACTAATAAAATACTTTAAAATACCTTTTATCTGCTTTTGTATTTTTTAAACCGAGAGCGAGAGCGAGAGTTACGACAAAATTCTTGCTCTCGGTCGCCCTACCTCTCGTTCTCGTTCTCGGCTTACATTTTCGCTCTCGTTCTCGGTCTCGGTCTCGTTCTTGGTGCAAGAACATGAGCGAGAGCGAGAAAACTCTCGTTTCTCGCGAAACACTAGTAAAGCCGTGGGTCCCATGTTACTACGATGTGTAACATGTAAAAGATCCCTTGCTAAGGTTGGAACTCCTTAGTCTCAGCAAAATTCTAAGTAGGACTAAGGTACCTGGTACTCTGCATTCCTAGACCTTGTCCAAGGGGTTGGCTATGAAGGCCTACTTGCTAGACATGAATCTCCCCACAAATAATACTACTACTACTACAATAGTAAATGGATCTCTTGACATTTTACAATTATTTCATTTTCATCATAAATTTCTGCTTTTGTTATATTTTTTGGAACACTACTTTTAGAAATTAAATACAAATTAGAGCAATATATACGTACCTCCAAAACACCTCTATGGCACGGCCACAAATTAAGAGTTTGCCATTTGCTGTACCAAAAAGCCGCTGTTCGACATTTAGGATTTAACAATGCATTAGCCAACTCACGCTTTCCACGCCATATTTCACTTCTAATTTTAATTCATGATATTCAATAGCTTCTGAAATTCCCAATCCGCTATCGAAATAGGTGTCAAACTCATCTCTCACTTTACGTGTAGGGCATAATTAAGCTAGGCTCTCTCCAGAGGTGAAACTATGGTTGTGATCCTCTGTAATTGCAATGAAGGTAGGCATTCCTTCCTGCAGTCAAACATATCGATAATATAATTTTCCTTAATGTGTGTCTGTCTGTGGCACAAAATAAAATCTCACGTGCCGGCTTCGCAGATGTTTATATTTATTTAGGTTTTGTGTTTCTTATCTTAGTGCTCGGCTCGGAGCGTAACCTTTGGCGTATCCTATTTCACGTGCGCGTAGCGCGCAATTTGTTTGTAAGAGATAAAATAGATACCAACAAACTTCGGGAGTTATAGGGGGACGATGAAACATACAAATTTGGCATATAAACTTTTTCCTTTAAATTCCTCTCCGCTAAAGAGGGAGCTTAAAATTAGGTTTTTGTCATTTTTCTGAAAACTGAGAAATGGTATAGTATTCCAACTAAAAATTGGAAAGCTATTTAAAATCAGGCCAGCACTGAGAACAGTAAGTCACTTTGTAATTTAATTCATAAAATAACTGTTTGACTGTCATTCAGTGACACTTCGATAATAACCTTCAAATTTGACATATGCATTACCTAGGAATTTTGGAAGACATATATACATTTTTCAACATTTTCTATGCTAGTATGCGGTTTTAAAAACTAAGGTGAAATAACTAGTAAAGTTTAATTCTGCACTCTTTGTATTCATATATTATATAATCGCCTCACCTTTACATGTTTGCCTTTTCTTTTCGTGTCTTTGGTTGTATGTTTTATAGTAATTTTAAGTTTCGCACTACAACCACAATTTTTAGATTCGCCTTTTACGTTTTTATTTGGATCCACTCTGCGATATGATGAATGATAACAATTGTATTTCAGACTGAACTATAAATTAATAATTGAACATGAAATCATACACGAATAAACGGTTAAAGTACACGGTGAAATAATTTAAGGTTAAGTAAAGTAAGACAAATAGAAAGAGAAATAGAATCACGGTTTTAATGTTTATGCATTTTTCATATATTTTTCTTTATAAAAAGTGGTTTTCAGTAGAAAGATACATTTGTCATTTAAATTATAACATGTGAGCAAACGAAAACGAAATCAAGCTTGGCTTTGAAATAATTGTTGTATGAATAATATGTTGGTGGCACTGTAAGTCGATGTCAAATTCGAGGTTAGCAGGTTAGGATTTGCGTCATTTTGTGTCAAAACTGACGGAAAACCTAACCTGCTAACTTCGAACTTGACATAGACTTACAGTGCCACTAACATATTATTCATACAACAAATATTTCAAAGCTAAGCTCCTCGACACCGCAAGGTAAATGAGGTTACAGATAATAGATACATACAAACATACATTTTATTTATGTTTTATAATGTCATCTTTCCGGACAGATCCTAAAACATAAAGCACAATCTGATGTAAAGTAACCAACAACTATTAATAACTATCCTAATTCATTCGGGATAAACAAACTTGTAGTTAATATAGGTTCTTGTAACTATTAATAAATTGATTTGGAAATATAAGGTAATAATCAATACATATAATAAATATTATTATACTTAATTAACTGTAAATAAATAATCCACAAATGAGCCGTTTATTAATTATAAGAACGGGATTTTTCTCAATGTAGCTATCTAAAGCAACAGAATCATATACCTACCTCCATATTGAATGTGGCGTGTTAGTTTTGGCGTTATGTATTCTTCAATTGAAATTTCTTAAAGAAACGTATTCTTCCATCCACTGTTTTGCATCACTCTCTTTTAATAAATTTGCCTGGTGCTATTACAAAATATTTATAGTGAGATGGTAAATTTGTTGCTGCATCATCTGACCGACAAACTATAAACAGTCTGAAAACAGTAAACAGTCGCTTCGCGCCATGGGCATAACTGTTACATTCTGTATGCGAATTTGGCACCGATTTTCATTCCGTACATAGATTTCGCACTTCTACTCTGATTGGTTTAAAATTCGAATCTGACCAATGAAATTGCCTTAGGTGCTAAATACATATACGGAATGTATAAATGCCTACGAGAGACCATGTCGCACTAGTGTTTCAAGACGGAAAACGCACGCTCCACGTGACCTTTTCAGGTGACCTGTGCAATGTGTCACATTCAGTAACCCCAAGCCATGCCATTTTTGGCATTTTTCGTAGTGGTCGTCGGAAAACACGTCTACATAGGTAGGTATGTAGGTACAGCTGATTGCAAATAAAACTGGGACAGCTAGTATGTAATATGTAATATGATGTACAATACAATATTAAATACTCGTAATTATGTTGCTTTTTCTTATACTTTTATTTTGAATAATATTTTATGTAGTCACCTACGGAAGTATAAGTTAGAGCCAGTTTTACATGTTATTAAAAACGCAAAAAGTAGTCTCAAGACTTGCCCCAGTTTTATATGCAATCAGCTGTACTATGAGGGCAAAAAATATCGTACGATTTCTTTGCTTTGTGTAAGTATGGTTTTATCAAGTGACTAAAGTCACTAATTATCAGTTGTACAATTGATATTCTGCCATCAAAACTTAAAATGCCAAATCATGTTCTAAGCAAAGCCGAAAAAAGCTTTGCTATCGCAAAACTAGAAGATGAATGGTCACTGGTCACATAATATCAGCCGTCATGCTTTTTGCTATAAGCTAGTAATATGACAATAACCCCAAAATGTGAAAAAATACAAGTAGTCAGATACACACTATACTAAGTTTCAAATAAGAATGCAGTAGGTGGCGCTCTAAACTCAAACTCACTTTTACACTAAGAAAATGTAAGTTTGCTGACTGCTCGTGTTTTACCATAATTTTATCCTATATAATTCAAATAAACCTTATAGAACAGCCTTTTTTATCCACTATTTATCGGTTTTCCTTTTATAATTTTAGTATTCATACTTAATGTCAGATTGATAATTTTGAAAAAATATTTGATTTATCGATGGTTGTAATGATGACTTTGTTGCGACCAATCACAGCTTAGTTCCAAGTACTGCAAGCTTATTTAAAATTTACTATAAGTCACTGTGGATAAAACCAAGTAACTCGAATAAGTATCGTGCCAAATTTTTTGGTCGCGATAGTACATAAAATAATTAGGGAGTTGCAAAATACCTAATAATTTGATTGCTAAAATAGTAGTCTACCGATCACCAGGTTCTAATATTAATTCTATAAGCAAATTTACATGTGACAATTCGTTACGTTTTAATAGCCATGTTTTTATCGATTTTCAACGTTTGTTTTTTATTACAATTTTACATTTCTTCTTATCGATGCAAGCGCACGCCACTGCCCCATCAAACAAAGTTCGTACTCTGATAAATTTTGTACAGACCGTCAACTCTTCAAACTGCTGAAAAGTCACTACGTATGTGGTACTAAATAAATTATGCATTTTGCAAGGGTTTGCGTGCACATTCAAAAATTCACAAGCCAGTCTCTGTATCTGTGGTCGGCTTTATATTAGAGATTTACCTAAAAAAATGCAATGCGCCACCGCTTTTTACTTTACTGCTGTTTACTTATTAATTGTTGTTAACAGTACTGTTATCACCACAGCAACACTACAAAAGCTGCAAAGTGTTTTACTCTGAACACCCCACGCAAGTGGACGTTGTAAGTCTAAAAAATTTTTAAAATAAAAGGCGACAAGAGGTAAAATTATTCTAACGATCCTAATAACATTGCGTAGGACACCAAATATTTCATTGGAAAAAAATAATATAACATAAAATAACATAAGCTAAGTAAAACATGTATATACATAATACTTAAAGCATAAATAATAAAACGAAACACTTGGTTATACGAATTAAATCAATTTGAAATAAAAAAATACCGGCGATGAGATTCGAACTGCAGCGCATTCGAACGCGAATTTAAATCCGGGCATCTAATCCACCAGACCATCGAGGATCTCTCCCGGCTTTTCGATGCGTTGGGCCCCATTTTCACCAAGTGTAAAGCCTGACCTATGTGCAAATTATTACTTTCATCTATTCCTCAGTTAACGCAAAAATAAACAAAACTTTATTTTTTAAGATGCTCGCCCGGTATATATTTGTCCAAAATTTTCTTTGTTTTATGCCAGGTGGGCATATAATTTGCGTATCGTCTTCTCTAAAAAATACTTTTTTAGCTCTACCGCTAACAGACGGACAGACAGACAGACAGACAAACAGAATTGTGAAAACCTGTTTTTCGTCATAGAGGGACCCTGAAACGTGAAGATCTAAAGAAATCTCGGAAGGTGATTTTTTCGTGATTACAATACTTCCTTCGTCTTTTAGACGAGGAAACTAAAAAAGATATTGATATATCGTTCTTAGCATCTGTGTAAGGTAGTTGTAAGATCCAAAATAAATTTACAGACTTTTTAGGAATAAGGTCGGCTTTAATTTGTAAATTTTCAAAAATCATAAGTAATAATTTGTTCGCTTCTGAAAGATATTCCAGTTTTTCAGCATTGCATTAAAAATTAAGAAGCAGAACGTCGGTTCCTGTTTTTTTAAACCGTTTCAGGAGCTTCATTCGTACCCGACTTCCAGACAAGCGGGAGACGCAAATTTATCACAAATCAGTGGCTTCTTGAGGGCCGCTTGCGGGAGCCGAAGTCAATCCTGGCATCCTTACACTTGGTCAAACTAGAATAATTGCTAAAATATCGCCTTCAGCTTATGGGAATTCGATGTAGCAGCGGTGCGATCGCAGTTGGCTGCGTCGTGTGGGAGCGCGGACCACAGTGGCGTGCGCGGCAGGGCGCCAGCGGGCCCCCCGGCCGCCTTTGTGCTTGCCTATCCGCCCTGCGTGCCTCCATGTGAGTTCTTGCGGCTCAGAGTAACGCTATGCCGGAGAGCTAGTTGCACCGATATAATTTAAGGATTTATTCGAGTGTGACGTTTTCAGATGTGCAGATATAAAGTGTGAGAAAAATCAGTTTTAGGCAAGGCGTTTGGCTTTTTAATGCAGCCAACCGAAAATTCTGCACCCTACTTTATGGAAATGGTCACTGGGCAAACTTTTGCAGGTAGGTAACACATTTCAATTATACTTAAGGGGGGTTAATAGGCGAACGCCTAGAAACTACTTTAAATAGCATAGTAAAATAATGGCAAAAATTTAAAAACTATAGTACACAAATTCGCAAGCAAAGCCTTCGGGAAAAGAAGCAAAATTACAGAAAGAATTGTGCTGAAATGTGGAACGAAGGGGTCAGAAAGACAAAAGGAAAAGAAGGGAAAAACTAATAACAACTTACTGGCACATCACTAGAAAATCAAAAAAATGTAACCGAAGCTATAACACGTCAGGCACAGAGAAAGCTGAAACGCTACATTTCCATATCCAACATGATGTCAACGGCAGACAGCAACAAGCTTACAAAATCATGAAACATCTGAACAAAGAAGAAAAGGACACAAAGTATAAATACCATAGAAGAAGAAAAACGTATTCAATATTATGAAGATTTATGGTTCAATCCTAACGTCTAAGAAGAAGAGAGTAGCAACATTGTCGATGATATTGTTGTATGATAAATAATAAGCATTAGTTTCAGCAACTCTCTCTATCTTATATGCCCATTTGGCAGCTCTAATAAAAAATACAAGATGGTGCAGTCGAGGAGTTGAACAATAACTAAAAGCGGCAGTAAAATTGCAATAAGGCGATTGAGGGCTAGCAAAAACTTTCTATTGTAACCACCGAAAAAAGTATTGTGTAGGAAGTGAAGGCCCTTTCTCTGTAGGCCGCGTAGATAAAATCTTGGTATATTGGAGGCTAGAATTCCCGCACCGCTTTAGTTCCAGGGAAATGTAGCTGATAAATTCCAGAGATTAAAAAAAAATCGAGATCTACTTGCTGGCGACGGAGAAAATGAGAAATATACTGATTTCCATTAAAAACGACACACCCACAAGGAGTTGATCAATTAGAATGAAATTTTCACCAAAGGCGTATTTGAGTATGACAAAGAAACTATTAAAATATGGCTGTCCTTTTTGTAATTGTTTCTTTGTTGAAAATCATCCGGTTTTGATAATTTTTTTCTAAATTATTTATGACCATTTTATAAACCATTTGCTGCAGAAGGTGAACCTGAACGTCAACGTGGATCTGGATAACCGTGGAGGACCGAAGCAGGACATTTGGGCGCCCGGAATTTTGGGCCCCTCCGATTGGGCGCTGGACATTTGGGCGCCGAAATTTAGAAATATTAAAAATAGTCCACGGTTCTTCTGTTATTTATCGTAAATATGATTTTTTGCAAGCAATTTCAAATGACATTGTTCACGGTGTAATAGATTTGATATAGATGTAGGTATCTATTTAAGTAAATTTACAATTACTCCACAAAATGTAACACAACTTACGGCTTAGGCAAAAATGAAAACTTCTGAATCTATAATCTTAAATCATTCCAGAAAATTAAAACAAATATCATCGTGATAGTAATTATTTATTATATAACAAGTAAAATCAGGTTACAGTTACTTAAGTAGTATACATATAGTCACATAATAAAAAGTAGAACTACAATATAATCTACCACAATTACAAGAAGAAATTATGTGAAATTATTAAAAATAATTAAGCAACATTATTAGAAGTTTCAAACTATTTAAAAATGTATACTACTGGCGCCCAAACGGCGGCGGCCAAAGAGCGGGGCCCAAACGGCGGCGCCCAAATGTCGCGTACCGGTGGAGGACTACAAACAGATGTAGAGGATCGTCGTTTGACATTGGTAGTTGTAAGAGACAAATTTGCTACAACCAGAAGCATATGCTTGTGTGATCGATTTATCGTCGAATCTGAGCCTTGGGTTACGTTCGTATCGTCCACTGTTAGTTCTACCTCTCACTTCACGACATCGTGCTCTAAGGTTAGAGTGGTGTCACCAGCGTGTTAACTGGGCTCAAGAATGGCATCACAGACTTGAAGACTAATATGGCATCAGGTGGCCTTCAGCGACGAGTCCCGTTTTTACTTGTGGGTCCACGATGGTCGGCGAAGGGCGAGGCGCTTCTGTGGAGAAAAGCAACATTTACAATTTGCAATGAAACCTTACACTGCTTTTGCGCAAGGAGTCGTGGTGTGGGGTTCGATATGCTACGATAGTAGATCACCATTAGTTTTTACTCCCTGCACTTTAAACGCTGAGATTGCTATTGGTTAATTTGTAATTTCAATCACTCTTTTATATAAGCAAAACCTTTTGTGGAAAAATTCATTCAAATTGCTCAACTCCTGGGTGTTTCGTTTTTAATGGAAGCCATATATACAACAAGGTAAACTGTGCTATTCTATTAAATTTTATTGGCGAAGAGGATGTCGACCCCTACAACAATTTAAGTTTGCGAGATAATAAGCAAACTGAATATGACACGGTTATAAAACAGCTAGAAGCCTACGCAACCCCAAAAAAAGAATGTCGTCTATGAGAGATTTTTATTTTGCATTGCATGAGAAAACAGGAGGAAATGCTACTTTTCGACCAATTTCTTAGCGTCTTAGTGTCAAAAAACTATCAAAAATCTGTGAGTTTGATAATCAAACAGACAATCGGATATTCCTGGGTGTGCGATGCAAACAATGACAAGTAAAACTGCTACACATTGACAACTTGGTTGTCCAAAAAGAGACGGAAACAGGCAGAGCTAATGAGATTGCAAAAGCCCAAATTCAGGTAATGCATGGAGAAGAGAGCCAGGTACAAATAATAAAAATGAAAGTGCAAAAGTCTGTACGCAGAAAGCAAAGCCATTTTGAAGAAAACAAGGATAACAAAGAAAATATAATTGCCGCAGGTGTCGTACTACGCATGAAGCTAGGGAATGTCCTGCCTTTGGGAAGCAGTGCAACAAGTGGAAGAGGCTTTATCACTTTCGAAGGGTTTGCAAAAGCAAGTTCGTATATGAAGAATACTCCAACAGCGATAGCGAGGAGGTTGAAGACATAATTCAGGTGGCATCCGTCACTGTTAGTGTCAAAGCTAAGTCAAACAAAAGCAAAACGAATGGTTGGGGATGATCGAAGTCGAAGGCGAAGCAATGTGGTTTAAGAGAGATACAGGGTCTCAAGTCAACATACTACCAACCAGCCAGTGGGCACCAATAAGCAAGAAAACAAGTATTCTGAGTGGATTAACTAATAGTCCATTCATATTAGCAAAATTAGAAAACAAAATATAGTTTTGCCGTTTAGAGGTTATACACCCCAATGGAAGAGCTTTCAAAAACAAAAAAGTTCCGAACTCCCAAGTGGTAGCCTCACCCCCAAAAACTACCCCTAACACGCACTGCGGTGGTTTTTAGCGTTTTTCTCAGAAAACATTGGTCGTACAGAAAATATTATACTTATCAAACTCTCGATAAAAAGGTTTCTCTTACCAATTCCATTTTTTTTTAATGGATTTCGAGTAACAAGCGATCAAAGTGGGGTGTTGCTTTCAGCGCAGATTAGTGACGCGAGTTTTTGGTCACAATACTTCACCCGACCTTACATTTTTTGCATTAACCCTCTTTTCCTACATGGCAAGGAGTTATGACAGAAATTACTTCAACTCTGCCATATGTGAAGTCAACGGTTTTCGCACTACTACCTACCCAGTTCAGTACTGTATCGACCGTTTTGACCTACGCAGTAGAGGAAAGCAAAAAAATTGGGCAATGTACGTGCATCATGACATGACCTTTGACTAACCATTGTGTATAAAAGCAAAGGACATCGTACTACTAAACAACGCTAAACACGGAAAATTTACGAATGTCGTTGTCAGATTGGGAAGATTCCATCTGTTAATGTCGTTCCTGGGACCAACCGGATTTATTATTGCTGACAATGAACTTGCAGAATTATGGTCAACCGTATACGCTTTTGCATCTGTTCCTCATATACTTTCGGGCCATGCATACGCAAGAACGATTCGAGCTCATTGTCTTAATTTTTGAGCTATTTCCATGATAATATTTGATGAAATTAAAGTTTCAAAGGAAGACAAAGACTATATCCAAGCTTTGCTCAGTGGCATTAAAAAAATAATACTTTAACTTCTGACAGCTTAGTAAATGACGGCACCCTTACAAAAATTAAATTAAAGTTTTCAGAAGCAACAAAATCGAAATTGGAAAAACTGCAATATTTAGAATTACTGACCATTGTAATCCATTTTATTCAAGCGGAATGCAAGGGAAATTGGGAACTTCATTAGCGTTGCGTTAGAGCAATGCTTCCAATTTTCCATGCAACTAGTCATTTTCTGTCTACAAAGTCGTGTCAGCTTCATCTCCAGGAAATGGATTGTCTTAATCAGAATATGAGTAACGAAAAAATATCAACAATTTACACAACATGGTTTTTACAATTTGTCGTTCAGAAAAGCATTGGTCCGGAATTTGGTCGGATATGACTGTTGAGAAAACGCCCATGAGATGCATGAAAAGTCTTGGCGATCTGGCTCGTGGAAGAGAGTTTTTCAAAAAGTGTTCTGAATAAATAGATTCTCGGAATGCCATCTACTCACCACGTATGCAAAGCTGTAGAAAGTATTGCGGTATCACCACCAAGCACCACAGATCAGCATGTAGAAATGAGGGACTCAAGAATACAGACAGACGAACAAGATTGCCGGAAATTTTAACAGTGGCTCCGGAAACACTCTCCTTTCAGTATTACAAGAATCTTGTTTCACTATCTACTGGCTTTGTTACCGAAGAGAAAACCAATTGTTATGAAGCGAAAACGGTTGGAGAAAACATTTTGCATGGCACCGAAGGCAGTGAATTTGGAATACTTAAAATGAAGCGTGCAAACATAGTAACGACTATAGCTTCGTCAGCTGGAAAAATTACAGTTGGCAATGACATTATTCAAGTCGATTCTACCGAACTTTTCCAACTTATAATATGCACTATCTATTCTCCAGCGGATTACGCTCTTGTTTTAATCATGAACTTCCTTCTGTAGCTTTGTCTTTATTTGACAGCAATGGTATGACAAGATAAACGCTTATTGCTCGAAATCCATTGGAGAAAAAGGAATTGGCAATAAATGTTTTTTATAGAGAACTTTGCAAGGAACATTTTTAGGAAGTATAAAATTTTCTGTGTGATCAATGGTTTCTGAGAAAAACGCTAAAAACCACCGCAGTACGTGTTAGGGTTGGTTTTTGGGGGTGAAGCTACCACTTGGGAGTTGGGAAATCTTTTGTTTTTGAAAGCTCTTTCATTGGTGCGTATAACCTCCAAACGGCAAAACTTTATAATTTATTTTTTCTATTCGACCATTATAGGTCTAATATAAATGGAGTATAAGGTAATATTAGAAACTTATGGTGGTTATAAAATAAGGCCTGTAGGTCAAGTTAAGCTTAACTGCGAATTTAGAAGTAAAAAATATATATTAAATTTCATAATGCAGATGATAAGTAAACCTTTGTTAGACCTAGAGGTTTGTCAATTAATTGAAATAACATCACAGGTTAAAGATATAAATAGTCTAAGCACTTTAGATACGAACAATTTGTAAAAGATAACATAGATGTATTTACAGGTTTAAGAAAATTTCATAAAAATGTATGTTGAAATTAAAGCCTAACGCTGTACGTATTACCAAACCACCTCGTAGGATACCTTTATCGTTAAGAGATAAAGTAAAAGAGCATTTAAAAAACTTAGAACAAAGAGGAATACTTTATAAAATGAGGGTCCTACACAGCGGTTTAGTAATTTAGTTATCATAGAAAAAAGCAATGGATTAATGTAATCTGTAATGTATCTACTTAAACAGTTTGTACTATTTGATCTCAATTTTAATTGTGTATAATACTATTTGTGTGATCATACTGCTATTTGTTATTTTTATATATATATATATTGCAATGACTTCACGTCTCTGTACCATAAGTATTTAATTCAATTGCCTTGCTCTGCTAGCTGTGATTATTTATTTCTTATTTAAAAATTAATTTCAAATGATCTCTTTTAAAAATAATTATTGCCACGAAAACTCAATCATCAGGGTTAGGTTCTTTTATCTAGTTGTCTTATATTTGACTTGTCATATTTAGAATAAATTTCAATTGTCAAATGACCTTAAATGTCACTTATCTTGAATGAATTCAAAATAATTCTTCGACTTGTCATCAGATACGACCAACGTACACTGTTTTCAATATTATTTTGATGTATGACTTTCTCTATCTTTTATAGTAAGTAATAACTCTTTTAATTATTGCAAGTAATAAATATTGTTCATCTACTTCATTTTTATTCTAGACTAAACTACTAACCAACCTTATTGACTCTACTAATTGCACATCCAGCACACAGATCCCCTTGTACAACTAGTCACCACACGAACACGTCCAACTGCAATTAACTGTCAACCCAATTTACGGCTATTAATCCTCCAGAAAATATCCAAATATTTGAAGAATCCAACCTCCTTTTACCAAGACTGCACCTATCGACTTTTATATTACTCCTTCACAACCCTCTTCTGCCAGTAAACTATCCTTGATGTACTCAATTAATATTACTTCTTTTCAGGTTTAATTGTCACGATGATCTGTCCTCTGCATGAAAATGAAGTATCCAAATACCACCAATCACTCAGAATGATTCCCAGGAAGATACATCAGTCCTTCATCACGGCTCCTACACTTGCAGTAATCCAGGGCCGCCGCTACCATATGTGCGTTGTGTTCAAAACACGCAGGCGGCCGATATAAAGGGGCGGCCGCCGCCGATCCTAATGCAAAAACAAAGTAAAGTGTAAAGTCTTCCAAATAAATAAACCCATCAAGCTTTAAAAACGAAAATCTCTAATATTCTAAGACGAAATAAACCGAAAGTATTTCTTTACGAAGTTTGTACTGTATCCTGTATCCCGGCCTTAATAAAACCCATAAAAATGTCATATTATTCACACCACCCATTTACTTTTTAAGTTTTACAAAAGCAAAAATTGATTTTTAAAACAAGTTTGTTAGAAAGTGCGTTCTTTGCAAAAAAGTTAAAATTTACATAAAATAATATCAATTCCAAAGCTCTTTATTTTGTACTTTACGAGGGGGAAGGGGCGGCGAAAATTGTTTGGCACACAGGCGGCTAACACCCTAGCGGCGGTCCTGCAGTAATCCACACCAGTCAAATCCTTTTCACTCCTTCCCATAAACTGTATCAGTTCCAATAAAGCAGCTCAATCCAAATCTATTCAAATACTGTAGTTTTCTGGTTATTTCTATCTAATTAACTGTATTGCACAATCTCTTCACCGATTATGTACTTGTATCACTTCAAAATTACTTTCTCATATTTTTTTTACCACGTAGATTTGTTAAAAGCCCTGTTATTTGTATACCACCAAAATATTTATGACAAATAAGGCATAATTTCAAATTTTTTATTATATCAAAAAGGAGTTTTCAAAATTCTGTATACATTTTATGAGTTTGTTATTCTTAATCCAAAAACAACTCTCCTAACTACCGTATTTTCATTATTGATGCTTACTATATTAAAATATACATTTGATACCTACATACTTTGTTATCTTTTAATATTTTAATTTGGTCTGTCGTATCTGATATCAGTAGTAAATAACTTCTATCTTTTAACATCTTACTTTATAAATTAAACTATATGAAATTTATTTTTTACATTCTCATTTCTTAAAATATAATCTCTATTTAAAATTTAATTCAAATAACCTTTTATATTCTAAACTTTTGCAAAGACTGACTACAATGCTTTACCAAATTCTTTTATCGTATTAATTATCAAACTATATCCACTCTTATGATATCATAACATAATATTGTAATAGCCCCTCGCTTAAATAATATGGGGTTTTAAATACTGATGGGGCCATAATTATACCTATATAACAGCAATGAGATAACATGAACAAGCAAATAGAACGCTTGAGTAAGAAAGAGATGGCCATACAAAAAGTTATATTAGTAGGCATGTTTAGTTGACAAATGTCATAATTAAATTAAGAGTCAAGGCTTCTCGAATATTTGCTACTATGTTTCTCTTTCTTACTCAAGCAATACGTGTTATCTTCTTGTTCATGTTACCTTATTGCTGTTATATAGAATTGTGGCCCCATCGGTATAATAGAACTAATAGCAAGGGATACTACACTATATAAAATATTTTAGTTTCAATTAAGAACTGCCTGTCAAACTCAGGGCAAATTAAAATAGTGTAATAATAATTACCACAATTAAATGGTTTATTGCTCATTCTCATTTTATCTATCCGCAATAAATTTGGGCTTAGCTCAGTAGAACATGAGACAAACTTGGTTCAGGGTGTAGGTTCAAAAAATTAAGAAAAACTTTGTATGACAAATAACTCGTTGCATGCTATTTAACTCGGGTATTAGGGCAAACGCACAATTTCCATCTGAGGTATAGATAACCTCTAAATTTAACGCATCAACAAAACGATCTGTAGTTGCAAGAAACAGCGTAAATTGAACTTTAAAACACCAAAATGACAAGGAAGCATCAGGTACTTGTTAATACCGTGACGTAGCAACTGCTAAGTTGGTCTTGTTTCTAGTGTGACGCAGAAACCCACACGCGATCGTATTTTGTTCTATATCCTGCCAAAATTTAAAAATGCTGCGCTATCTTGCATTTTCAAAGAACGTTACCTAAAATTCTCGAAGCTGGACGGATCTGGATAGCTGGGGCCTGGTACTACACCTCGTAGACAGTCTCCACTTGACAAACCCCGCGAATTCTGAGGCTGCAGCAAAACCTTCCTGTGAAATCCTACCTTAACCGGAGGCCGCTCGCACGCTGGATACCCTTTTCAATGACGCCATGGGAATTATGCACTTGGGAATCGCTTGTTGGTTGAAACCGCTAGACGTACGGGCTCCTGAAGGTCTCCTCTACACGTAGTAGGTACTATTTTTGCTGGGCGCTGCTGCTTGCTTATGGAAATGGGCCCTCGAAGTCACTCGCACTTGGACGATTCTTACTGCTGGCTAATCTGCTTCACTTGGACCTCTTAACACTTGGAAAACTATACCCACAGATGCCATGTACACTGGTTAATAACTTTATACACAAATGGTATTAAAAATAACTTTTTATTTATAATTTTATTAGATAACCTGAGGAGCTTAATCTGGCCCTAACACAAATTTTACAGGCTTGTTTGGATATTACTAACAAAAGAAAGTCGCTTCAGTTAGCAACTAGATTTTCAATTTTTATAAAGGAAATTAGGATTAATAACATGTTTGACCTTATGGACTACAGTTTTGATATCATGTCTTTGCCTAACTACTAAAATAGATTTTTTCTTCGAATAATCTCACTACACTTTGCTCTGCCTTTTAAATCACTTTTGTTTATAATGAACTGATACACTTGGAGTTCATTTCGCGTCTCACTAACTGTCGATCGGTTGCCTTCCATTTTTCATTGCTCTATTGCAATTACTATTTTGCTAGCACTTTTTTCGTTACCTTTCAGCTAATTTGCCGTTTGCTGGCTTAAATTTTCAGTACATAACGCTCATATTCTTTCTGTACTTAGCAAATCATTCTGTATCATTTGATTCACATTATGTTTGACGTAAATAAGCTCAAATCCGTCAGTTGCAAATTAAATTGCAGTAGCATTTCCGAAAATTTATCATATCCGAAACTCTGAACGTAACCCTTCTGAAACCTATTTTATTTTATGCTAACTTTTATACCCCAAATTATTAGTTATCGCTGCTCACATCAAGTGCACTTATTAATGTAAAGTACTGATTATTTTGCAATAAATAAAATATTAAATTCTGTGCTCATGTTGTTATGGGCAGTAAACCACTACAATATTTATGTGTCACTATGTAATGATGCACCGTATTGACTTCTCACATCTGCATATTTTAGGAGCTACCTGAATAAAGGTAACTTATTACTTTCCCATACCCATAGGTATAGGGAAGTCTTGGAATCATGAAAATTTTGGAAATCGAGATTTTCACAGAAATATCCGTTTTGGGCATCTAGGAACCCAAAAAAGTGGTTTTTAAAAAATGTCTGTCTGTGTGTGGGTGTGTGGGTGTGTGTGTGGGTGTGTGGGTGGGTGACGCTCCTACAGCCGAAAGTATTGCTCCGATTTTGATGCGCTTTGGAATACGGGGGTGTATCAAAAATTCATCGACAAAATAAGCTTTTCAAAAAAATCCGAAACCGGAAGCGGAAGTTACGCATGTTTTTTTGGTACGACTGTTTTCGTGATTAAAATTTTGAAAATTTTATCGCGGATAACGATAGAGGGTCGTAAGACAAATCTGCTAGTTTTTTGCCGAACTCGCTAGGTTTAAAATGAAGGGCGCTATAATTTTTTGAAAATTTTGAGTTTAACGCCCTATTACTCAAAAACGGATAAATCGATTCAATTGATTTTTGTTTTCTGAATAGTATATGAAGGCTAACATGAGGTGATATAAAAAGTGTTTTGAAAAATGTTAAGGGGCCTAAATTACAAATTTTCAAAATTTTGGAAATTTTCTAAAAATCATTTCTCAAAAACTGCCCACAGGAATTTGTTTAAACTTCATACACTGATAGACCCCGAAAAGGGCTATCGATCTGTTTTTTAAAGAATCTTATGAATTATCTGTGGCGCCCTCTACGACGCTTTGAAGTTTGAAAATTTAAACCCCTTTAATTAATAAACAAAAGAAGATAGGTAGCTGGGGTTTTCACTGAATTGCTCAGTGCATAATGGAGCATATGAATATGCAAAAAAATATTACACTCGTGGATATATGTAAGCGCACCGGCCCCCTCCCCCCTCTATTTTTGAAAAATAATTTTTTTATTCTAACGGTTGTTATATTTTTGCGTCAAAGAATCTTTTTCCGCGAAAATAAAAAGATCGATTTTGTATGCCCTAGAAAATATAATTTCCAGGTACTTAGAAAATATCACCTCGGTGCTACAGCCGTTTTGAGGAAAATAATACATAATAGCACAGTGGCGGCTTGTCCACTTGGCGCCATCTACAGAAGCTCGGTGGTCACGTTTTGAACTACACATCTTATAACATAAAATCGTAGCTCTCTTTGTTTGCGTGTAACTATGTTTGTTCGCTATCTCCTCCGAAGATACTGGACCGATTAAGTTGTACGATGGCTTAAAAGTTTGCTAATTTTCAGACTTATTTAATTAACTTCTCTAGGCAGCAGTATAATTTAATTAACTTCTCTAGGCAGCAGAGCGGAGCGCCTATCGCTGTCTACTATTAGCTCAGGTGCGCGCATTATTCAAACAGGAGAGTGTGGTTCTGCGGTAAGCGTGCTGGCCTATCACGCGGGAGCCCCGGGTTCAATCCCGTCGATGCATCTTTTTTTAAAATTTATATTAATGAATCTCTCTTAATTTTGCGAACCGAAACGTAGTTCGGGTGACTCACTAGTTCTTTTATATTTACCCGCAATTTACGTGAAAGTGTAAACGCTTATCACGGTGAAGACGTGAGTCATCGAGTTGAAATTTTGATATGTTGTAAAGACTGTTGAATAAAGACGATATGAACAGTTTCCAGTATGGGAAAGTCCAGGGAGGTAGTCACGTCCACTTTTCTTACTTTTAAGACTGTGCTTAGATCCATATTTTTGATATGGGGTTGTCCTGCATTCTATCTGCCGCACATCTGACCTATTTGCTGACATGGTTCTCGTTCCGAAAGCGTTTTTCCTATGATTGATGTAAGCATTTGCATCTCAGCTGTTTTTAGATACTGCTATGAATTGATGGTTGCTGCTGGGGCTTCGGTGGCGTATGTTAAAATGGGCCTTACTGCACACCTGTACATTTTAATTTGACTCTTGACAGACATGTAATCTATTCACACTATGCTCTCCTCCCAGTAGTTATATATGCTTTTCGTAGATTGCATGCTTGAATTGTGATAGAAGTCACACTGTTAATTAATACGCATTTAATAACATTTAATTACATAAGGGGATGGACCTTAGTAACATCTATGTATAGCATTGCATGCTGATCTAGGTGTATTATATTAATAAAAAAAAACAAGTCACACTGTGACATGAAAAAACTATAGTAATGTTTTTTATTTTCCACTTATATATTATTTGTTGTTTATATCTGTGATACGAGGTATATTAAGTAGTCCCCAAATTAAAAGAGACAAAAGATATATGTTTGCATAGTGGGCGGTACCTTTATGATTTAGTAACCTTACTATCAATCAGATCCCGTGTAAATAGGAGAGTACCGCCATTCTTTGATCCTTGAAAATGCCCCCTCGCCTCTATTTTTGTTCCCATCAGCAATAACTGATTGAGTTATGTCTAAAATTTTACTTGAAATTGGCAGGACTGTAAGTCTATGTCAAATTAGAGGTTAGCAGGTTATGTTTTGCATCAGTTTGTGTCAAAACCATAGGAAATATAAGTCAAAACTGACGCAAAACCTAACAGCTCAAATTTAATTCTTATAAATTGTAGTATTAAAATTAACTCACTTACATCCAATTCTTATTATTCTTGCTTCTTATTCTTGTTAGTATCTATTTAAACCATATTCCAACTTCTCTTGAGTAACTATTATATTCTTCTTTTAATATTTCATTTGCTTTCACCTCGTAGATTTATGTATAACCCTTTTATCTAATCGCAATACATTTTAAATAAACTGGGCTACATTTCTATTTTATTTTAACAATCCCTGCATATGATATTGAATAAATATAAGGATGAAATTAAGAATGATGTGAGAGTAAAAAGGCAGGAAGAAATTAAACAAATGGAGAAAATTTTGAACCAAAAGGTAGGAGAAAAGTTAAATAAAAATAAGGAAGAAGTTGATGGAAAATTAGAGGGGATGAAATTAACAATAGAAGAATGTATAAGAACACAGAAAGAGTGTATCGATGGAAGAGTTGATTTAATAGAGGGAAAGACAGAAGAAATTAAAATAGAAATGCAGAAAGCAATGGTAAAGAGTGAAAGTAATATCATTTTAATAAGAGATGGAAATTGGTTAACATAAAAGGACAATTAATTGAAGTTAGGAATGAAGTACGTAAAATGTATTCAGCGTTGCATGAGGTACAAAAAGTGACACAACATGTGGAGCAACATCGAGGAATGATAATTTGTTCATGTGCAATTAAAACAGCATGTATACAACAATCATGTCAAGGAATTTACAATTCAGATGTAAGGATGAAGGATTTACAGATCAACAGTTAAGGAAGTTGTGTGAACAAAACAATAAATTGCAGGATGTGTTCAAATCAAAACGAGCAGAACTAATGAGCCTTTGTGATGAAATAAGTAAATTAAAACAAGCAGCGAAAGAAACCAAGGATGTTAAAAAGACTACAAATAACATGGAGGGATTTTTAAAATGAAAAATAATAAACTCGGATTTGTAAATATGTAATATAGTAATTTTAAAATTTTAATTAAGAACATCACGTGTTTTAACAATAACTATGAAAATGATGGAGAATTTATACTTGAAGAGGAAGAAGAAGAAAATCAAATTTTGACATTACCATTTATAAAAGTTAATTTTAACAATAATGAATATCTAACATTAATAGATAGACGAGGCCATTGCTCTACCAACAAGAAGACATTGTTCCAGAACTATAATATAAAATAACCTCATTAATAAAGGAAGAGATAATTTTACAGGATTTAGATGTAATTTATTATACAAGAACATAGTTAAAGTAAATAAAATAGATTTGTTATCTGCAACCAGAAGAAAAATATCAACGACTAATCGAATGTTAAATATTAAAATAAGTATTAATCAGTGGGAAGGTGTTGTTAGATTGTTTGTAGTTAGAGGCCTTAGCGTAGACATGGTGTTAGCAAATGACATAATTCAAAAATTGGAAATTAATATTAATGGAGCACAAAGCTGTATGCCTTTAAAGGGGTTAAATCTTGGAACAGCACCAGAAGTGGGTGCCAAGAAGATAAGTGTTGCCAATTAGAGAAAATTGGAGACGCATTGAAATATAAAGAAGGTATAATCATTAATAATAATGTAATAGAGAGTACAAAGAATAATTATAATGATATAGGGGTATTGTTGAATGAGTTAAAAATAGGTGAGAAGAATATACAATTTAAAGGCCGAATATTAGAAATAATTAACAGAAATAAAGAGATTATTAATGAAGAAGTAGGACAAGCACAGAAATATGTTCACAGGCTGCAGGTTGATGAATCAAAACTTTTTAATAGCAAATCGTATCTTATTCGTTTTGCATTAAGAGGACAAGTTAAGAAGGAAATACAGAAAATGGTAAAAGATGGAGTAACAGAATCTTCAAAAAGTAATTTTATTAATCCTTTGGTAGTTGTTAAAAAACGTGATGGTTCCCTTCGTTTATGTTTACATGCATGCAGAAAGATGTAATAATTGCAAGAGTTGTTGTTTGTTCAATGAATTAAATATGTTTCTATGGAAACAAAAATGATTTATAATTGTTATAAAGTTATATTAAAAATGAGAATGTTAGAATTTGTTATTGAATGTTCCTATTAAAAGGCAAATTAAGAAAAAAAAATAAAAATAAAGGTTGTTTATTTTAAATTTTTTTTTTAATCTTGGGAATTATGCAATGGTACATAAAGGCTGATATTTATGTCGAAACTTTTACTTGGAATTGGCAAGACTGTAAGTCTATGTCAAATTCGATGTTAGCAGGTTAGGTTTTGCGTCAGTTCTGACACAAACTAACGCATAACATAACCTGCTAACCTCGAATTTGACATAGACTTACAGTCTTGCCAATTTTAAGTAAAGTTTTGGATTGCTAACAAACGTCACGTTGACGGAATTGTGTTACAAACCTCAAAGTGAGACATATGTCCGAGGAATAAACATGGCGGTACTCTCCTATATACACTGGCTCTGCTATCAATCAAAGCCAGTCACTGGCTCTGGTAACAATCATAATGTGGTAAAGTAGTGGCGCCATTTGTTAGTACTATTGGCAATTAACCCCCCTCCCACCCAAGAGCCGTTCAAGGTCATTCAAATCGGTATTTTTACATCAAAGGAACCGACAGTCTCTGCTTGATTTATGTACGCTGGGAATTCCTTGGTATTCATAGAACTCGGGCCACTGACAAATCCTTGGGTCAGAGGCCCACAGGCTTGTAAAGTTGTCGCCCTCGAATGGGCATAAACATTTTTATAACGCCCTTGGTAAATAAATAACTATTAAAACCGCTTTATCGACATTGTTGTAACTTTAATGTCAAAATACCGAACATTTTACGGAAGGAGACAAAAATTTAACTGGCAACAGTGCAAGCATTCAAAAGTCATACCCAATTTGGTCATGTGGTCACATGCGTATCAACTAAAATGCCACCCTAACATAGCCTGCTGGGAGGAGAGAACATTGTGAATGAATTATATATTTGTGGCTCCATATTGCACCTTTGAGTCTTCCAGAGGTGGCTGCTCCTTTGCAAGCTTCTTGTTGTACTTATTTATTTGCATATGCTTGAGATTTCTATGCCCTAGTATTTAAATGTCGTCACCTGTTTTATATTTCTAGTTTACACTGTACTAATGGTTCTTTTGCAATCGCCAAACAATTTCCTCTCCCAATAATAGTATATTATGATACTAGTGTATAAGTATGCAATTAATGCACGTGCAATGAGTTTAAAAGCACGACGCGAAGCGAAGTGCTTTTAACATCACTAGTGTTTTAATAGCACTTATACACGTGTATCTTACGCTACTTTTTCTACGATCGTAACAGAAATATAAAAACTTAGTCGGGTGACACTTTTTCCGTCACATTGTGTTAGGTATTCTAGGTTATGTTGATATTCAAATTTACGGCAAAGCTTGTTTTAATATAGTATTAACACACGCTACCAATGGCAACGTGCGAAAAGGACATAATTCGGGCGTTAATATTAAGAATGCTACAAACGTCACTTTTGACACTAGAAACTGTGCAAAAAGTTGTCATTTTGACACTACCGTAGAAATATTTACTCAAAGGTATTAGATGCATTAAGACAGTTACAACTTGCGTAAATGAAAAAATAAAAAAGAATTATTTATACTCGTTTTACGGTTTATGTTGCGGGACGAACAAAGCAAGGTCCCGCAAAGACACATAGGTAAGTTACGCAAAATCGCATTTCCCAACTTGTTTTATACAAGATTATTTTTAAGTTGGAGAAAAAATCGTGAAATTATAAATGACATGCTAAATAAATGTCAATCTATTGAAAATCAAATAAGTGCTCTTTCGCTTTTTCGCATGTCATTTGATATACTACTACTTTTCATCACTAGTTGTGAAATATGTTCATTTCATAACTAGTTACGAAAGTGTGACGGTTTGAAACTTCAGTCAGTTTTAAAAAGTGACACTTTATATGTCAAAATTAGAAAACATTTTTTTTGCATTGATATTTATAATATAAACACAAATAGTCATGACATTTTTTTGGGTATTTCGCGACATTAAACAATTCAAAATATTAATATACCGGGTGACAACGAGACTAGGGCTATACCTCTTATCTCTTTTAATTATTAGTGGATTTAGATGAAACTAGTTACAAAGATATTAAACACAATTTCAGTTTGACACACAGATATAATCAAAATGGCCAACTTCCGGTGTCACCAGAAATGTCATTAACTTTGATTTTTTAAATTCCGTATATTTTATATTGTTTAGAAGCTACGGCTCAAATTACAGTATTGTCAAGTTTGTATAGGTACAAAATTATTTAAAAAAATATTAATCAAACATTTTTCAGTTCTAGATGAAGATAAAGTAGTGCATGATGAATATCGTTATTTTCGTTTATGAACGATTAATTATTGATCTGGTAATTATTGATATATTGATGAAATATTTGAAAAAGAAATTTTGTTTCGAAAAATTAAAAATTTGCAAGAACATCGTATGTAATTTGAACCACACATTCCGAAAATCATTAAATACACAAGGGGATCTATTTAAAAAGTTGAAGTTAATGGCAATTCCGGTAAAACCGGCTGTCGATCATTTTAACTAAATCTATCCGTCAATGAGAAATTATGTCTAGTATCATCGTATCACTATATCAAAATAAAATTTCTCAAAATACATAATTTTATTGTTGAAAACAGGTATTTTTGAAATGTATGGTTGCCTTTCTGGCCTGGGTTGCCAACGTTAGGGTTCCCGTTCCGCAATGACATTCGATGTTGACATTTACGTTTGTTTGACCTTTTTTGTGTCACATAGATCAATTTACGAGTAATTTTTGTAATAACTATACCTGTATTTAGCGTCTAAGTATAATGTCTACTTTTTAAATACGCCGCATTAAAATTATATTTAGTCTAGAACATGCATATAGGTAACAACCTAGATTTTACAAAAACACAATTTGAGTCAGAATATTGAAAATAATTTACAATATTGCTTCATAACAATTTAATAATGTGATGCTGAAATTTTATTACAAGGACTATACTAACGTTTTGTGAAAAAAAATACACCTGCTACCAATGCACCAAAAATTACTGTGTACAGTCGCGGAATTAAAAATCAGGGCGCGTTTAATAGAGGATTTTTGCAATTTTTGGGTAATATAAATTGGGCTTTATTTTTCTAGGTTAGTAATTGACAGTTAAACAATGCAACGTGAAATCAACAAGCTATATAAAATTTTCCCCCAAACTGCCATAAAAGAATAAATAAACAGCTGCTTACTCAAATAAGATTTAATTTTAAAATATTAACATTTCAAGTAAATTCAGTATTTTGTAACTGCTCCATTTGTGTTTACTACATTTTGTAAACGCCTAGGCATTGAAGAAATAAAGGAGTAGCTATATTCTGTAGATAGTTTGTCCCAACTTTCTTGAATTTTATCGAATAGTACCTGTCTATTTGCTGGTCTAAAATTTGTAGAATACATTTTTTTCACTATATATCCCCAAACATTTTCTATCGGATTTATGTCGGCGCTTCTGGAAGGCCATGGTAAACATATATTATTTTCGCGAAACCATTAAGTAGTAATTCTGGATGTGTGAACCAACTATCTTGTTGAAATACGAAGTTTCTTTCGGGAAACAGAATTTCAACGGAGGACAAAAAATATCTTGTAGAAGCTGGATATACGAATCACTATTAAATTTTTGTTCGATGGTCCAACATACACCTGCTCCTTGTGCACGTATCCTAACCCACACACTTACTGAAAATCTACCGCTGTTGTGAAATTTCTTGGTGTAAGTCTCCTCAAATCGCGAATGTTGCGGTCTATATACACGGACGTGACCGCTGTGGTAAGACTGAAATACTTTTTCGTCCGAGAAAATTACATTTTCCCCAAAAATTTAAGTTGTGTGGTTAAAATTGTAGAGCAAAACCAACTCTTTTTTCCTTATTTTGCAAAGGAATGGTTTTTCAGCAGCCGCTCGATTTCTTAGTTCACTGGTTTTCTTTATTCGATTTCTTGCAGTAGTACGAACAGAACCATGAAAATGG